>JAPIVC010000856.1:0-22360 GCA_030586385.1 Camponotus fellah | reverse complement strand
TACATAATTAGCGATGAGAAGTCCTTAATTGCTTGTTTATCAGTCTTCTTCGCAGATACTTCTTTCTTCTTGTCCTCTTTCAAATTTTTTATTCGCTTTGGCCTTTGTCGCTGCAGCATACGGTCCAAGTCCTTCCTTCAGTGATCTTACCTCGCGTTGAAGATTATTAACTAATTTACGCAAACTTTCAATTTATTTATTTTGTACTTCCTCTCTATGTTTAATATTACTAAGCTCCTCTTTGAGTGCACAGTTCTCATTTTTAAGTGCGAATACATCACCTGTACTGATGAGTTTTTCAACCATAGCCTTCACTATTTCCGTTGCGACAATTTTACTATCTTTTAAGCGACCCGCAACGCGTCCTGAAATGTTACTACACCTGGCTGTCTGTTGATCTAATTCAGGTGATCCAGGCATCTTGCACCTAAAACCGCTGGGTCCATATTCAGCCATTCCTGTCATGATACTTGGAGATCTCTCTCCGCTTCCTCCTTACTAACTATTATAGGAATAGCAGCTTTCCTTTTAGTTTTTTGGCCCTGATATTTCTGAGCCCGATCCGAAGCTCTTTTCTTATTTGCTTTACTCTTCTTGCTTGACATCTGACAATTACTCCTTTCTTCTTTATCTGAGCTAGTTTCAGACGTGTCTTCATAATCGATACCGACTTTCTTGATTCCATAGAATCCGACTTTTGTCTTACTTCATACTTCGATTCTCTTCCAATCACTGCATTAATAAAGTCTTCTTTGAATGAAGTTGACGATTCTTCATGTTTTTCGGATATAACTTTTTCTTTCTCCATTTTTCTCTCTTTCTCTCAGCTTTTAACTGAGAGAAATCTGCAGTTTTAATTTTTTCCTTAGTCTTTGCTCTTGTTACTCGAGCACAAGGAGTAGCTGACTTCTTTTCATCTTCTATATCCGTAACTATTTGTATTAACTTCTTTATATTCTCCTTCATCCGGATCCTGAAGGTTTTCAGAGTTGGAGCTTAAAGAATCTTCGATTCTGCGGATTCTATTATGCGTGTTTTGTTAGGCCTGCGGACCACTTCTCTTGCAATACCTTCGCTCTCGTTGCCCGGAGGTGTGGATGTCTTTCGCTTCTCTGATTTCTTTAATGGTGTTTCCGCTTCATGCACCTCCTCTAGAAACTCATCATAAATACACGTGTCTGTATTCAGTGGATTGTGCTCAGCAGTAGCAGCTTGTTCTGATGGGGCGCATGCTGAGACCACCCCATCAGTGCCCTTGCATGATTCCCGTCCATGGACGGGCGACCTACCTTGGCACCCCCTGGAGGCTCCGAGTTTCACACTAGAGGAACCTTTTTTTTTTATCGATGTGGAATCCAATCTGGACGGACACTCCTCCGCTTTCCGCTTGCATGGGAAGCTTCGGGATAGTGCTGGGCCATAAGCTGTCCACTATAACACCGAGATACTTCATACTATTACAGACCAATATGTCCAATTTTCCCACTCTTACTGTGGCACGTTCACTGGCTTCCTTCTATAAAATAGGACAGCTTCAGTCTTCTCCTTTGCCGAAGACCAAGCTTTCCAATATGCCTAAGCACCCTAGCAATTTGAATGTTAGCATTCATTATAACATCAAATAAACGATTTGCCGTCGAAATTATAAGGGTGTCATCGGCGTAACACACCACGCTACAACCGTCTTCCATCGGAAGCCGGAGTACCGAGTCAAATGCGATGTTCCACAGGAGTGGTCGAACCGACCCCTGCGGAACACCAGCACGAACTTCTCGCTCCACTACTCTACCATCCGAGTTTATGTGACATACCTACAAGATAAATAACTCGCTACTATTTTCCGCAGATAATCGGGGATTCCTTTCTGTTCCATAGCCAGCAATATAACATTCCAGGGAATAGAGTTGATCGCGTTGGAAATGTCTAAATCAACGGCAATAGCAAAACCAGCCCTATCAACAATTGACTGGGTCAGTTCCCTAACACGGAACAACGCATCCACAGTGGATCTGGCTCTACGAAAACCGTACTAATTCGGTGATAGAGAGCGAATCTCATCCTCCTCCAACCAGCGATTAATTCTATCGGCAATCGCCCTTTCTAGGATCTTGCCTATATCATCTAATAGACAAATTGGCCTTGCCTTTATTTCTCTTCTTATGCTTGGCGAGCGCTTGGGGATAAGAACCAGAGAAGCTCGTTTCCACAGCCTAGGAAAGATACCTGTCCTTAGGCACGAGGTAAACAAGTTCGTTATATGTTGGCACATCAAGTCAGGAGTCTTTTTCCAAATCGAGAGCCTAATATTATCCGGCCCAGTAACCGCGTTTCTACTGGGTCGTTTCTTAATAAGTCTTATGATCTCAAGCCTGCTAACCTCCATATCCTACTGGTCAACCAATGGCGATATCTCAGAGGGAGGAGGGGTCTGATTACTCGTTCCTGGCGGAAACAAAGAATTCAACAAATTTTCTAACACATCAATGTCCAGTGTTTCGGATAAAGAAGGGCTGGCCCTGCGAATCTTGCCCATGACCAATTTATAGGGCAAATCCCACGGATCAATCGTAGTGATCAGCTCAGTCCACGCCTCATTTTTTGCTTTCCTAATTCCTTAATTTCTTTTTTGCGATAGAGTATGCCTTTTTTTTAGCAAAAACTTTTTCTGAATTCCTACCACCCTTGCTATGGTACCAAACTCGCCTTGCTCTTATTGCCATACTCCTGAGATTAGTCACTTCACTCGACCACCAATATACCTGTCGCTTACTATTCCTCCGCATTATCAAAGGAGCCGATACATCACAGGCGCTTTTTATGACTTGCATAATCCAGTCTACATAACTTTCTGGTTCAAAGACAACGTTCTCTGTTTGTATTAGACATAAATTCTAATGTCTCAACAAATAATTCGTGATCTAATTTCCAAAAGTTTCACCTCCTTTGGGTGTCATTCCGATTTTTTCGATAGTACGTATTATTATTCCTAATCTCAAACAGGACATATTGATGGTCAGAAAGTGTCTCCATGTTCTCCAGCACCATCCAACCGCCTACGCGCTACAGGAGACAAGGAGAGATCCATGTAAGGTCTATAACAGAGGTTTCCTGCGGCCTTACACACGTAGGAACATTCCCTATATTGATTATTCTGAGATCGCTGACAGCTGCTCACTATCTCAACTAACTCTCCTCTTCTATCTTTAACGAGATCCCCACAAACTAGAGTGGGCATTAAAATCTCCACCAACTATAAGAGAACCCTTATGCGCTTTACAGCTATTATCAAGCCTATCTAAAAATCGCGAATAGCTATTCATGCTCACATTAGATGACACATAGCAAGAAACAACCCGAGTATCTCCATACAGAACCATAATATATCCCGTTCCTGTTTCTAGCACACGACAATTTTGCTCTTTGGAGCACTCCGGTTTCCATAAAATAGCCGCAAGCTTATCTCTGCTCAGAAAGCAAGTGGTGCTTTCCTTCATTTTGGGTGGAGGCTCCGAGATGAGTGCAAGACCCAAGTCAAGTTCAAACATGTGTTGCTTGAGGAGTTCAAGTGCTCCCCAGCTACAATTTAAATTAATTTGTACTACCTTAGTTAGCTCCCTCATCATACTCCGAGGTTTGTGATCCCTTTCTTAGTTTATTTAATACTATTTTCCTTATGGGTTGCACTCCACTCGGATATCTTTGGTTGGCTAGGCATCGAGAGGTACCCATCCTATGTCTACCATCTTTGCCTACATCCTCGCAAATGAGACACTTAGGCATACCTGCATTATACGCCCCAGCCGAATGCCCTATCAGGCCGCACTTAAAGTACATTCCTGTACGGTCTATTTCAGATCGACAGTGACCGCAGTGCCAACACCTGCACTGAACCGGGCGCTTCCTAAGCAGTTCAGCTTTAACCCGTGTCCAGCCAAGGGTCATAGTGCCATACTCTGCGATTCTAACCGCAGCCTGGAGCGGGCAGACGACTCACGCCACGCCCATACCGTCACGCATATTATTGATGGGACTGACCTTAAAATCCTGAAGATGGTAACCACTCAAGGACTCCAATTCGCTGTAAATGTCCTCAGTCGTGATAGAGGGATCAATCCCGCGTAATCGCAGTTCCCTTGTCGCTACCGAATTTTGCACTGTAGCTTCTTCTCCCAGCGCTTCCGCTAAACTGGTTCTTAATGTTCCAGCCAGTGTCTTACCCTGTGGGCCCGGGACTTCAATGATCAGAGCTCCATTCATCGCTCTTCTCATGATCGTGGACTGTATACCTAGTTCATTGAGAAACACTTTTTCCTTGGCCTTAGCCAAAATTTGGGCATAAGTAGCGCCCCCAGGCTTATTGGTGATGGTAACCACTATGGTCGCCGGTTTAATGAACCTTCTACCAGGTTTAGGTACACCACTTTTAAGTCATTGACGAGGACCCGGCGACACGTTATTCACATTCGGAGCCTGAGCTCGATTCATTTTCCTCCCCATTTTCACCCATTCATTATCACTAAGTGGGGGACGGGTGGGGAAGGGATCAATTGTACATCCTCTAATATCCTAATACGCTTATTAGATCTAGTTGAGCCATTTAGATTAACGAGCAAATTCCTTTTTACTATCTTAACATTAGCGCTAGCTGAAGTAAACTTAAAATTACTATTTATCTTAGATCTATGTACATTCGATTTATTATTAGCTGAACTAATGTCCCTAGTGCTGTCAGTATCACTTATCTTCGAATTCCAAGAAATCGTGTCCTTTCCGCCTGGCCAGTCCATTCCTCGGTCGGTATCCCGATTCATGTATACTGGATCAGTTGAACATCCAGGGGTGCCAAACAACGGCTCAACCTCCATATCATTATGCTGCATCTCCTGCTGCAAAGAGGGTGGAACACTACTTTCTTTTTTACGTTCCTTGATCTTCTTGCTCGGCGACGACAATTTACCAAATGTCTTTTTAATAGCCGGAAAAGATCCATATCCTTCCTTAAGCGATCTGACCTCTCTTTCCAGGGTCATTACTAAATTCCGCAAACTATCGATCTCCTTGCTTTGCGCTTGCTCTTTGAATTCATAAGCTCTTCCTTTAACGTATAGTTTTCATTCTTGAGAGTAAAGACATCACCAACAGTGGTGAGTTTTTCTATCATGGCTTTTGTTATTTCTGTTGCTATTTGTTTACTCTCCTTCATTCGTCCCGCAATTCGCCCTGAGATATTAGTGCAGCGGGCCCTTTGTTGCTCCAACTCTGCCAAGTAGGGCAGAGGCACCTCTGTTCGAGGCACCTACTCTCAAGTTCCGCCGGGTTCATTCTTAGCTAATCCTCTCTAGTATATTGTAACTCTTTCTCTGCATCATCTTTAGTAACAAAGATCTGAAGAGTCTTTCTCCTGGATTTCTATGTGGGAGCCTTAACCGCTCAATCATCTACTTTGTCTTTATAGTTTTTCTTTTTTTTGTTAAAAAGAAACGGTTAGTCACAAAGGAAATCCAATGGGGTATCGCTGTTGCTCAGAAGATTTATTTTGACAGGATTAAATAATAACTATAGTGACAGCTAGCCTAAGTATAATAAAAAACTATGACGTAAATAATCGAGGCGATGCTCAGTTTATACAAAAGGCTAATAATTTCACTGTTCACGGACATGGCAATCGAAGCCGCCGTATAACTTGATCCGTTAGTCGGACGAAAAATAATAATAATCGAAAGGATCTATCATAATCTCTATATAATCTCTATCAGTGACGTTAATTATAATATTGCTTAGAGAAATCATAAATACGTAACGTAAATGTAGCTGTAGCATATATCGGTGGACTCTGAAGCAAAAGGCGAGGCTCGGCCAGCCGCTGTACAGAGAGATGCTCAGGCAAACCGCAGAATCCCCGGTGAACGCAGGAGCCCTGCAAGGCCGCAGTCGCTTCACTGGCACTTCCGTTCGAGGGTCCCGCGATGATTCCAACTCTCTCGAAAGTCCCGCACTATTCCTTTAATCTGTAAATTTAGCTCTCGAAAAAGATGCCGCGGGGGGCATAGCCACAATGGCGGACGGCGCCGCCGTCCGCCTTCTGCGCGAGGCTCTCGGTCACCCTCGTGTATTTCTGTTAAGTAGCTGCCCTCAAGACCGTGTTCGTAGGAACAGGGCAATGGCAAGGATCATCCGCCGGATGATCGTAGCTGCCCTCAAAGTATGTCGACACTCAGTGAAAGCTTTCGAATTCTCACAAGAACAATGACAGTCGTGTCATAGCTCAACGCGTGACGAACAATAGACTCGGCGCACGCACGTGCGCCCTCGGGCCCGTCGTCTCTCTGTCTCTCTCACCGCAGCGCCAGCGCCTCGGCGGACCCCGCACCGTCGGTAATCTGGCGGCTCGCTCTGCCGAGCTCAGCGTCGATAATCTCGACCGTTTCCGTAACACTATCAGTTAACACTAAATGTTGGATTCAAAGTAAATTATATTAGATAACACATATTATATATTCCTAGTTCTTAAGTCTTAAGCATATATTCCATGTTATATTTAATGCACTAAACATTAGAGTATAATGTCCAATCGATTATTGTTGTAAAATAATTACTTCTATCCATAGGTATTCAATATTAATATCTGTGCCTATATTTTAATGTTTACAATGTTCTAATCTTTATAATTATTTGATAAAAAACTAAGAACTACAATAATTGTTTCATATGTTCCAGACAAGCAATAACAATGCAAGATATGGATCGTTCAAATCAGCATATCAATACCACACATTTGCCACACTTCATGAGGATGGAGAGACAAAGCTCTACAACATCATCTCATTGTGCTGAGCAAATACGTCTAATTCTTTGTTAATTATCAGACTGCATAATTACGTTCATTAACTATCATTTAGAATTATAACTAAATTCTTATATAATTACTATTTAGCAATTAATTAACTGCTAATATTATTATTATCAATGTTGTGATAATCACAGACAATGTCACACTTAGTATATTTATCATATCACAATACTATTCAAATAACTGTACTGTCATTTAGTATTAAGCATCAATAGGGTCACACCATATTAACGCAACAATAAGTCCATAAAACTTACAATCTCTCCTATTAATTATTAATAGTATCTATTAAATTAATATCTATTAAATTAGTATCTATTAAATAAAAAAATATTGCCTCTCTAATTTTATATTCTATACTGTTATTTAATTCACACATTTAATATACTAATTGTATTGTTATAGTGTAATGTATATACATTATTATGTTATATAACCGTAACTATTGTTTCAAATTAGCCAATTACGATCATTATATCAGTACTTATTATGCTATGTAAGTGCATTGGAATCTCTAAACTTATTCTATCATTCATATGTCAACAACTGTGTACCCACGTGTTGTCAATTCAGCAAGCTATATATATTATAACTTGTATCATTTCATCGTTTTATGTTATATTTATACACTTTAATTACACATTACACGTTACAGAATTATTTATACCCAACTACAGTTACCGTTATTATATTTATAGTAATAGTATTCTTATTATTATACATTAGCATCAATTATGCTTATCGTATTCATGATAGATATACATTTGTATTATTATTATTTATTTATAGTAAGCCGCATCCTCCTAAATAAATTGTTACCGCTTTATATTATACGTTTAACAATCCGTTAAAGAACTAAGTTGTTATAGTGATACATTGGGTCAGATTAGTTTAGTTTCCTTCTAGGCAACATGAGTACGCGACCACAAACTTTAATGTCAAAATACGATGAATTTGCTATATGTATCCATACAGCATTTATTCCTTACAGTAATCGCGCTCCTGTCTAATACTTTATTAATATCTATGTTATATTTTAACATTTGTTAATTTCTTATACATGTAAACTGTAGCATCACGCAGTACAATACATTGACATAAATATCAATGCCTGCGATGCCTGTTACGTGTACTTATGTCCACAGTAAAGTATTTTATATTAGCAACAACACTAGTAAATAATAATATTTTTAAATTATGTGAATCCGAAGTTATTTATAAAAAGTAATAATTTCTTATTTTATTATAACCCCTTCAATTGCCTGTAACTTTCCAACTACAAGTTTAAATGAGCTGTCATATAGCATAGCACTACAATGCTTTCCAGTAATGTCACACTGTTTATTTATGCAATTATATATTTATAACACTATATATTATTGCACGTAATATATAACACAGACGGAAACGTCGATATAATAATTAACTAGCCTAAAATATATAAAGTAGTCCTTTATAGATCTTGCAGTTCTGCAACTCGCTAATCTCGACAACCACACTCTTGATATAGTATGAATTTAAATTATACCAGACTTATATAGTTTACTATGGAATATGAGTACATTAGCAATCAATATTGATGTTCCTAATTAGTTTGCAAGGTTTAATATCACAATATAAATGACATATATGTCATGCACTACATTTACTAATCATATTTTATTTCATTAGTCAACGTTTATCACAGTTATATCCAATAACATAATATATAGTAAATAAATCTCTCAATTAACTAATAATATATTTATAGATTTATAATAGTTTATTATAGTTTATAGAACTATTAAAGAGAAATCAAGTAAACTGTCATACAGCATAGCAATTACACAACGTCATGTAGAAAAGTTACACTATACGCATTAAGTACTATGCGAAAAAGTATTTATGCCACTAAATTTATACTTAACAAATTAAAACAACTATTTACTAATTATTCTTAATTCGCACTAATGTTATAATTTATATCCATAAATAAATGGAGCAGTGATCAACAATAATATACAACTTGTCTCTGTTCATATAGTGAGTAAGTTCAAAAGAACACAGTATGACGGTTTTATCAACCGATGCTTCTTCAAAAATTAATAAAATTAACTTCAAAAATGTTATAATTTTTGGAGGTACACAAACGTACAACAGGGTGCAAAGCATAACATGCAATATTGCCAACCTATATTCGCGCACGCGAGCACTGCGCTGTCAACAAGAAAATGTGGTCTACGCACAACGTCACAGCATACGTCAAAGTGATACAGGTGTGCCACCCCAATGTTGAACACGCGCGCGCTGCGCAGAACCAAACATTGTCCACTGCGCATTTGCACCGACAACTGCACCAAAGCTATTTTACATAAATTAATGTTAATTGAACATAATAAGTCGCTCAAGATCGCCACTAACTAATTAATTGTTTCCTTCTACACTGCATATTTATCTATGCGCTGTCTTATATCTTTAGTTAGTAAATTACTGCCGTTTTAAATCTGCACTTTAACTGTCACCTCCAACATGGGGGTGAGAGAGAAAGAAGACACCTCTCATATTTTACAAGAATATTAGCAATAATAGCAATATTATGGCGATTGTTGTTACAGCAGCTAAGACAACAATTTGTTTAAACATCCCTAACACACACAAATAGTAGTTTAACACATATAAACTGCCAATTCACTGTCATTGAGCACAAGTCAGCAGATTCATAAGAGTCTTTCACTTTCAATTGAGCATATTAACAACATAGGCACAAATTTATGCAAGTGTCTCCTCAACATTAATTAATAATTAATTAATTAAATTGAATTTATTGTTATAAGTAAGTGCAGAACAGTCTATCAAGGTGTAATATAATAATTACAATAATGCCAACTTTATTTTCCGCACGCGCGCGCTGCGTATAAGGCAAAATTGAGGATCTGCACACTGCGTCACAGCATACGTAATGGCCATTAAGGCGTACCAATATATAATTGAATACGCGCGCACTGCGCAAATCACAAAAATGGTTCCTACTGCGCATCTACACTCGGAGCTACACTAAAAAGAATATAATAAATATAAAGAATATAATTAATAATATACATTTAACAAAGTATAAGTAGACATCAAAATCGTCACTAATTAGTTAACTATAACATACAGCACTGAAATTTAACGGGCACGAGGCCTTATATCCACGTATCACTTTGTATTTGATGAGTAACATAACTTATCAAGTGTGACAAGGACAGCACTATCCAAAGTTTACAGAAGGATTATAATTAATCCAATAATAAGTTTATTGAAATAAATGTCTTCCACTATTACTACGGGGCCACACTTCACCCTAAAAATGGGCCTGCCAGATATTATTCACTCCTGAGGAATATTTTTAAGTCTAAAGGGTGCCACGTACGCACATTCCGCCATGGTGACAGGTGAAGGGAGCGACCGAGAGACTAATTATCGTCTAATTAATTATTTGGCACTTCACCACGATTTATATATCAAAATGTAGCAGAAACTCCGTTTTTTAATAAAAACTCCAAAATCCCGAAAACGGATCCCCAGTTTGAGAGCCACTGGGGGCACTCGTCACGGTCCGCAAACGTGGGACTTAGTCTCTCGCTGCCTACACTAGAGGAACCTTTTTTTTTGCACAGGAGGGGAAAATGCCTTATGCATATCTGACCGCCCGTCAGGTTATGCGGGACTCGCACCCGCTAAAAAACCCCTCCTGATCGCGATCAACCGCGGACCGAATACGCCTTCCTCCGGGGAACCGCTGCCGCATGACTTCCCAGAGGAAAGTAGCCAAATTAAACATCCTCCGTAATCCCGCCGCCTCCTCTCCTCCCATTCCAACCACCCGTCGGTCCGTTCGTCAGTTCGTCAGTCTTAATCAATTAGTTAGTCTGTTAGTCCACTTATCGTAAAGAAAGAAAAAGAAAAAGAGAGAAAGAAGAATTTATTACCATTCCATTATATTTATTGCTGATTATATCTACCATAAGTTCTAAAGGGGAAATGTAAATTTAAACGAATACTGTCTGATAGCTAGGGATTCGAAGGATCGAATCCAGCCCAGACAGCTCGTACATATATATACAATCAGCTGACTAACATGAGGTCACAATCCTGGTCTCCAACCGCATTACCGAAGCAATGCCGCTGGAAACCGGATCGAATCTATAGTTATAATGATGATAATAATGACCTAATAATAATAATAAAAGAAGCGTCCAGTAGTGGGAAGGAGAAGCAAGAGGAGAGGAGTTCCAGTTTTCATGAATTAAATAAGAACACTCCTTATAGGTGCGATGGGACGTGGAGCGACTTGATCATTTGATCTGAGTTTGCCTCCGATTGTCGCAGGTAACCCCAACGGAATTGTATTTGTATATATATAGAATACAACTATATCTATGCGGTATTTAGAGTAAGATTATTATTACTGATGCTATAAATAAATAAGTATAAATAGGAAAATATATATTGGTTTTTTTTTGTTTTTTTCCCTTAAAAAGGTATATCCTAAAAGAAAAGATTATATATATATAAAATCTAAAAAATACCACATACACGTATCACATACACGAGTAAAATCTCTATTCACGCGTGTCCTTGATCTGCGGATAAAGGAGTAGGAAGGGGAGGATGCAATCCACTCGGCATTTCGACGTCTTTCCTCCTCCTCCTTCACCATCATAACTCCCTCCGCAAAAGCAGAAAAAGCCACCCATGCTTCTCTAGTAGCAATTATGGCCTCCACTACCTCCGCAAGAGTGAAGTCTGCTCCAAGTCCAAGACTCTCTCTTAAATGCATCCTCTGTGTATCCCACATCCGACAAAATTTCAACATATGCGTTACATCATCCTCCGAAGCGTCGCAGAAATCGCAACCTGGTGAATTCTTTTTTCCAATACGACAAAGAAATTCGCCAAAATAATCATGACCTGTCATTATCTGAGTGATGTGGAAGGACATACTCCCCTCCTGCCGCATCAACCATGCGTCCATCACACTTTTTTTTTTTTTTTAACGATGAAGAATCCCAGTCTTGACGGACACCCCTCCGCTTCCCGTTTGCACGGGAAACTTCAGGGTAGTGCGGGACTCCAGGTCGGATGCATCCACCGCGGACCTGACTACCCGCTAAACCTCACCGGTGGCGTCCTAACGTACGAGCGGGAACTCCCCGGGAACCGCTTTCGCATTACTTCCGGGGAGCCCCCTCCGTCTGCACGTGAGCGCATCAACTATTAGTTTCTATAATGTGTTGGACCAAGTATGGCAATCTCGATCCACTACAAATAATAATGGAACACTCCAACGCCACGGTGCAATGCTGGAGCGTCCAGCCCGCCATGAACGGTGGAGGCGAAGGACATGTCCATTCACTCTCCCTCCATGATGGGGTTCCACATTAAAGGATCTGGAAGGAAGGAAGGAAGAGGAAAGAGGCTATATAAGGAAGGAAAAAGGTTTAGGAAAGAGAGAAATAGGATAACAGGGAAGTTAGTTTTGGCCCGACTCCGTACCCCGGTTTCCCAGGTCAGGAGCAGACTCTACAAGCCGAAACGAATCCGGATTGTCCGAATTCCGATCACTAGGGATATTTTTATTGTTACTATCCGAGCCACTTAATTTAGAAATCGCTTCCGGGGAACACCCTGTATTCTCAGAGACCTCAGTCTCACGATGTAAAGCCGCTTCCGAAATTCTCCGCGTTTCGCTATGCCTACTAGACTCATAGTGGCTGCTCTTGGCCGACTGAATATTACTAACTTTAAATGTATTCAACCTCTGAAAATTGCCCACATTCGGGCAAATACACTTTATATCCCCTAGACAATGATCATGGGGTTTACCAATGTCTGCGCATAATGGACACTTAAATACACTAGATGTACACTGCGATATCACGTGACCAGTATCTCCGCATTTGAAGCATCGATGGCTTCGATCTACTGACTCTCTGCACACTGCACACGTATGACCGGTTCGCAAACAACGATAACATCTAACTATTGGGGGGGAGCAAGTTTCACAGTGGCTCTACCCCAACCCAATTGTATGTATCCTACATTACAAATATTATTACTAATACGTGTAGGGCACGTAGCCCGTACCAACCATCGATCAAAAGATCTATACATGATTTTGCCAACATAAATTTCGTCGATATTATAACTATCAATAGAAGCGACCGTAAATATCACTTCATCGCGTGTGACAAAGTCGCCTTTACCATTAATAATAACATCCGTCTTTATCTTCTGTGGACGAATTACTTTAATCTTTCCTTCATATTTATCAAGTACTTTAACCATACGCTCTGCCAATAGATCCACTTGTCTTAACGAATCCTGTCCTACAATAGAGAAGACACCTCCTTCTTTCACTATTCTACGGATATCAAGAGATTCAATTCCTATTTCTTTTCTTAAATTTATCTGACTTTTCAATTCCGTTAAAGTTTCATTAAAGCTAACGTTAGAATCCCGAATTTGGAGTAGAATAACCTCTTGTCTAGTCTTTTTAAATTTCGCATGTTTCTCGGTATTATCACAACTAGCCATACCTTCACTCGACGAGCGGGGAGAACGTTTGTTTCCCCTCCCCCCCGGAGACGAAGTAAAACTGGTAAAACTACCTAGGTTCCCGGAACCTCTTAAAGGTAAAGGAGGGAACAATCGCGCATTATTTAAATCCAGTTTATTATTACTGGAATAAATATCTAAGGAACACTGCTCAGAATTATTACTATTATTTGCGGTCAAACCTGTAGCAACCGACGCGCTATAGTCATTAACATTACGAAGACGCTCGCACAATCGCGAAAATTCATCTCTTATGAGAGACTGCATCTTCGCTGTTAAAGACATACAAATGTCTATTTTATTTGTAATATAGTCTGTAAGATACGTATCATCCTTAATTTTATCACTCGTAGATATTACACTATCTTTCCATGTATCGTCCCTCTTGTATAGACTTGTATAGTCCTGTATCTTGTCTTGTCTTGTCCTCTTGAGATACATCCTCTTGATTAGCTCGCGTATCCTCTTTACTAATTGTGATGTTTTCCTTAGAAGGAGATAAGTATACGTCTTTATCATTCTCTAATCTATTCTTTTTTAACAAT
This sequence comes from Camponotus fellah, assembly GCA_030586385.1. Classification (NCBI taxonomy): domain Eukaryota; kingdom Metazoa; phylum Arthropoda; class Insecta; order Hymenoptera; family Formicidae; genus Camponotus; species Camponotus fellah. The sequence continues at coordinate 8,386 of JAPIVC010000856.1, read as the reverse complement.
ATTATGTCCTTTTCAACTACCACTAAGCGCTTATTTAATTCAGCATTATCATTCTCTAACTTTGCTACTTGCACTTTTAGTTTGTCTGCTTTAAACATGAGCCTAGAAGTTAATACTCTAACCTTACGAATTGAGTCTTCGACAAATTGCTCGTGTTCTCTATCTAAAGGATCCAATCTACCTTCACCATGCTTAGCATTATGTTGCATCAGCGTGATAAGAAGATTCTGGATATGTTCATTTAAATGTGCCATAGACCACTGCTTAGACTCGCGCACCAATCGCGTATGGCTCGTTTCGCTGTCTTCCGAATTATAATCAGATTTCTCCAATTTATCCCCTAACAAATGCATCGGTTGTTCTTCATCCGATTGTTTATCCTTCCTATCAGATTCCTCTAATAATCCATTATTAATGGAAAGTTTAGAAGAACTTACTTTAAGCGCCCTATCTACCTTATTCACATTACTATCAGCAAGCCCTACACAGGATGTCGACGGGGATTGAGCAGGGACTATACCCTTTCCTCGCTGCTTTCTGTGGATCCGAACTCCCTGAAGAGGTAAGATATTTCCTTTGTCATTATCCATAATCCATATAAAAATCGGTTTTAATTTGGAGTGCCCTTCTCCTAGCTCCTAATTAACTATACGTGCCAGATTCAAGGGAGGAGCGAAACCATTGAACACACTACCTCAATCTCTTCTAAGGTTGTTATTAGATCGATAATTTAGGATATTGTTCTCTTAATACTTATTATCTATAATAAACCATATCTACCTTACTACACAACAATACTACAAGCAGAACAGAACGATGAAACCATTATAAACTATATTACTATAAACAACCGTATTATAATAAGATAGTAGGTATTTATTTGCACACAATTAAACTAGATTATCTAAACTTAATTAGTACAATATATGTATAGAATAAGCTAATTATATGTAATTAAGTATCATATATATCAAGATAGAAAGAAACCATGTATAGTAATACACACACTAATTCAATAGGATTAATATTAGAACTAAAGCTAACTGAATTAATAATTTAGCCTACTTGAAGGCCTACTGAGGTCACTAATCAACCAAAATAAAATCTAACCCTAAGATATTATTAAGGGAAGTGTCCCGATGTAGCCACCATTCACGCGCATCCAAAAATAGCTTCCGGTTTCTAATGCGCAACACTAGGCAGAATTTGTTATTATAGTAAGATGGGGGTGGTCTATTCCAATATTACTATCATCTACGCGCATCCAAAAAGATCTCCATTTTCTAGTGCGCAACTCAAACCAGAATTTAATATTATAGGAAGATGGGGTGGTCAAATTATCACCAATACACTCATTGCGCATCCTCTTTAAAGCGCGCATCTCTACTGCGCATCAATATAAGTTTGCATCAATGGTGCTCTAAATCTAATTAAATTCTTATTGGCGATCTATTGAGTAATAAGATTAACCTAATGCAAATAACAAAAATCTAGTCAAAAATTACTGCGCACGTAAATATCAAATTTGATTTTACGAACAGAAAGGGGAGGGTCCGATAGTACTAATTCCACCCAACGCGCATCTTCTACAGTGAACACAAAACTATTGCGCATTAACTACTGCAAACTATTGCGTGTAAAGGTTGCACCAATGCTCTTCAGTTTCGAAGTGTATTCCTATTGGTGAACGCTACTATGCATTTTTCACCTCGCTAACTAGTTTATTTTGTCCACTAAATAGCAAATTTATTTACACTAAGCTTAATCCCATAATCCTATTATGTAATAATCTAAAACTTTACTTAACTATTATAATTAATTATTATTACTAAATTCTTTATATGGGAGTCGCTAATTTATTACTAATATCAGAGAGAAGCCTGAGAGGGGCCACGCTGCCATTTTTCGTACGACGCTTTTTCTTCGTCGTACGCTAGCGTCGCGTACATCCATTTTACGGCCCCCTGGAACTACGCGGTTACATCCACTTTTGATGACGATAAAACAGTTATGGATGTTGCGTAGACACGAACCAGTTGGTTCATGTCTATGCTACATCTATACTGTTTTATCATCATTGAAATGTCCGTGCTACCAGATATATGCTACATCCACAATTTATAGATAAAAAATCATACATATGGAACAATTAATATAATTTATTATTTTTTTTCTATTCAAGCTTATATTTTAAACATTTATAGAACCAATACTCTGTATATATATATATATATATATATATATATATATATATATTAGGTGTACAAATAAGTTTTCGCGGTTTTTTATAAAAAATTAGGAATTTATTGTGAAGGAACGGTACATTACTTTTTATTCAAAATATTTTCCATCACTTGCCACCACTTTTCTCCATCTTTCTGGCAGCATTCGGATACCACGTCGGAAAAACTCTTCATCTTTTGACGCTATCCACAAATCTACCCAATTTTTGGTATCTTCATATGATGTAAAGTGCTGCTCAGACAGACCATGTGCCATCGACCGGAACAGGTGATAATCAGAAGGGGCTAAGTCTGGTGAATATGGCGGGTGGGGTAAAACTTCCCCTTGAGTGTTTCCAAGTAAGTTTTTACCGCCGCCGCAACATGTGGACGAGCATTATCGTGTAGGAGAATAATTTTGTCGTGTCTGGAGTAGTAATGGCCGCGTTTTTCCTTGAGTGCCCGACTCAATCTCATTAATTGTGTTCGGTAAGAGCTCTCAATAATCTTCCTCCCCCAATAATACTGCCAATTCCATGTCTTCGTACACTTTCGGCCTTCCACTGCGTTCTTTGTCCTCCACGTCAAACTCACCGTTCTTAAAATTTTGAAACCACTCCTTCACTTCTCTCACTTAAAGCAGCCTCACCATATGCTTCTAGAAGCAACATCGATGCGCCTCAGCTGCAGATTTTTCAAATTAAAGAAGTAAATCAAAAGTTCCCGCAAATGACGCTTATTCGGCACAAAACCTTGACATTTCCGCACGAAAAAAGTCGTGATGCTGATACGGAATCACTAATACTTCAAGGTTATGGTGTTGCCAGATGACGAAACTTGGGATATTACGTTTTACATCTGACAATTTCAACATGACCTTCTGGTGGTGCTATCTTTTGTCAAACCGTGGAAACTTATTTGTACACCTAATATAAAGTAAAGAATTAATCAGCGCTCGTGAGCTGGTAGCAAACTGAGCAGAAAAGTCCTGTACCATTTGCAATTTTCGCAATAATTATTGAAATATTTATTAAAAAGATTTCAATTTTATAAATTAAAAAATCTCATCAAATATTTATTTTTCTATTATCTTACTTTAATACTTTTATACATAGAATAAATGAGAAGAATCGATTGGTATAAAAAAATGTCTCCTTATGTAAATAAAAAAATATATTGTTGATCATTGCAGAATTATATTTTTACAAACAACAATGGTTTTCTTTTTCGAAATCACGATATAAATTGAATAATATTTAACAAGATTAATAATAAACATTTTAATTACATATTAATTAAAAATAATCTTATGTCGTACTTGATTTCGTTTTAATCGTAAAGATCTTATTAATGTATTATAATTAATTTAAATTGGTAAAATGCAAAATAAAAACTTTAATTTTGATTTTTTCAATTTCAATATTTTATAGATACAGGATGATCTCTCCGAGATACTGGAGAGTTTGAAAGTAAGAACGTGTAAAATATAAAAGTTTATACATTAAAATTTAATATAAAAAATAAATTATAAAGCTTACAATAAATAAAACAATTTTTTTGTGAGATAAAATAATAACTTTTTTGTAATATTTTTTTTTTTATGTATTATATATTTTATCTATTTTTATGGCATAATGTTTTTCATACATAAAAAGTTCTATAAATAAATAGAACATTTTTTTCGTAGGTAAACCATTTGACAGACAACATATTCCTAGAAAATAACAGAATATACAGGACTAAAAATTTGTATATATATATATATATATATATATATATATATATATATAGGGGGTTCCATTTAACTTGGGCGCAAAATCTCAAAAACTAAGCCCAATATACAAAAATTTTAAACAAAAGTTGTATGGTTTCAAGGGGGACATAGAGTTACCATTGGTTTGACCTTGAAGAAGTCATTTGAAACCCCCGAAGGTCACTTCAATTTTTAAATGGAACACCCTATATATTTTTGTATATTCAGCTCATCTAGAGATCTTTCCCAAAACACTCTAATAAATATTTCTTCATTGAATACTTTTCGAGTTATGAGGCTTGAAATAATTTCTTAATTTTAAATAAACCATAAAAACATTATAAAATATTCATTTTTCGATTATCTTCCTTTACTTTTATGTGCAAAATAATGAGAGGAATTAATTGGTGTAAAAAAAGTTGTTTTTTAAAAAAAATATGGAATTGTTAATTGCAAATTCCATATTTTTTCTTAAAAACAACTGTATGTTTTCTTTATACCAATTGATTCCTCTCATTATTGTACATAAAAATATTAAGGTAAGATAATCGAAAAGAATATTTTACTAGATATTTTATGGTTTATGTAAAATTAAGAAATTTTCAAGCCTCCGAAAAGTATTCAAGAAGAAATACTTTATAAGATTTTTTTGGAAAGATCCCGAGATGAGCTACAAGGAATATATAAAATATATAGGGTGTTCCATTTAAAAATTGAGTCCTTTGCGTGACTTTCAAATGACTAAGATCAAACCAATGGTAAATCTTATGTCCCCTTTGAAAACCCTTTTGTAGGGCTTGTTTTGAGATATTTCTGTCCAAGTTAAAATGGGACACCCTGTTTTTATATATATATATATATATATATATATATATATACAAATTTTTACCCTGTATATTCTGTTATTAAGGAAGTTGTCTGTCAAATGGTCTGACGTGGCATCTACAAGAAAAATGTTCTATTTATTTATAGAACTTTTGATGTATATAAAAATAGCATAAAAATATATATAATACATAAAAAAAAAAATATATACAAAATAAGTGATTATTTTATCTCACAAAAAATTGTTTTTTTATTGTAAGCTTTATAATTTATTTTTTATATTAAATTTAATGTATAAACTTTATATTTTACACGTTCTTACTCAACTCCCAGTCTCGGAGAGATTATCCTGTATTTATAAAATAATTGAATAAAATCAAAATTAAAGGTTTTATTTTTTTACCAATTTGAAAAATATTATAATACATTAAAAGATCTTTACGATAAAACGAAATAAAGACCATAAATCAGATTATTTTTAATTATGTGGTTTAAAATGTTTATTTTAATCTTGTTAAATATTATTCAATTTATATCGTGATTTCGAAAAACAAACCTTGTTGTTTGTAAAAATTAATTTTGCAATGATCAACAATTATTTTTTTTTATAAGGACTATTTTTTTATACCAATCGATTCTTCTCATTATTCTAAAAATATTAAAATAAGATAATTGAAAATTAATATTTGATGAATATTTAATTTATGCAAAATTATGTGAAATCTTTCCTTAATAAATATTTCAAAATTTTGCGAAAAAAATTATTTTCTCCCTTTACGAGCGCTGATTAATTCTTTACTTTATATATATACATATATATATATATATATATATATATATACAGTATTGGTTCTATAAATGTTTAAAATATAAGCTTGAATAGAAAAAAAATAACAAATTATATTAATTGTTCCATATGTATGATTTTTTATCTATAAATTGTGGATGTAGCATACATATATCTGGTAGCACGGACATTTCAATGATGATAAAACAGTATAAATGTAGCATAGACATGAACCAACTGGTTCCTGTCTATGCAACATCCATAACTGTTTTATCGTCATCAAAAGTGGATGTGACCGCGTAGTTCCAGGGGGCCGTAAAATGGATATACGTGACGCTAGCGTACGACGAAGAAAAAGCGTCGTACGAAAAATGGCAGCGTGGCCCCTCTCAGGCTTCTCTCTGCTAATATTATTCTAAACTAATTTTAAATCATTTAGGAATCATGTATTCATGAAACTCTCTGCTTTACGAACTAGCCTCATGTATATCACCCTTAAGGTACAGTCCATAGAGTTTCCTTACTATATAACTATAGTCTGGGATCACCTGTCATATTGTGTACAACGGGTGTGCATCGATCCGTTATTTAACGTTGTTTGTCACATTTAACTATGTATAAGGAACAATAATACAATTGTGTTTTTTATGTCTTACATAATATGCCCAAGAGTGACAGAATTCAACGCAAAAATCACAAAGTTTCGTTCGATATGTATCGATAAATCGGCAAGTGCTCTGCAACTTTTCTGCATTTATGCAACTTCCATTCAGGAATTAATTAATAAATAGACAATTTTACATTCCGATGATGTAACAGGTGAGTAACACCATAATAACTATCGTATGTAATAACAACATATACTCTATTGCGTAATGTGGTTACATATTAACAATATTTGCAACCATCATTAAGCAGCGATAAACCACTAATTAATATAGATTTATTATTTTAGACCGCACAGTGGGCTGCACAAATTCAGAATTACATCACACAAAATGTATAGGGTGAATGGACACCTCTAATATCTGTTATACATTCATCGCTGTGCCCGTATACATAGCTGTTATTCACGCAAACAGCAAATAATCTACGCTTTAAAGTGATACATTTCAGCGATTTCACCATGCTTTCCAGTGAGTACATTATATTTATAAATTATTATATAACTATATTACTATTATTATTACAATTATACCTACTTAATATATTGTCAAGTTACAATAGTAATTATGGTTATATTTATGAGCACCTTATAGTATTTGGTTATACATTTAATATTTACCATGTTTACAGCCCACAGCAACAACACATATATATGATTCACAACTAATTGCTAATTTATCGATGTATATATATTATTTATATTTATAGGATGTTTTGCAAGAGTTGCATATTACGACGTGAATTGCCTGGATTTCTTTCATCACGAAATCATCATCCATGAGGTTTTATATAACTGCTAAGGATCAAAGATGAAAAACTATCCATAATATTATATATTAATTATTAAGAAAAATCAAGTTCAGCATGTGTGATAAGCTAAGTTATAATTTTAATATTGCAATCACTCAATTGACCAAATATCAAAGTAAGACAAGGTATAGTCATATTATGTTACAACCATATAATTAATAACATTTATAACACGTTTATATTTGCAATTTCAGAAAATAATGCAGTACGATTGCAAATTCAACATAAGACAATGATCAGATAATTCCTCCAAGCCGATTACAACATCCAATTGATAAGGAGCAAATAGCATTCGAAAATTACTAGTAAATTTAAGACACTTTCAATTTGCATGTATATGAGTTGCAATTACATATATGTGAGCAAACTTTAGTAAAGTCCAATTCACGTGGATTATCTATCCACATCTAGATATGTAATATCATATAATTACAATCTAAAGTCTTTATTCAGTAACTAAACTTTAATAAAAGCTAATTATACTATAATATAAAATTAATATAAAGTTATTTAGTTTAACCACAGTATCAACAAAATTTCATTTTATAATAATCCAACAAAATTACGAAGTTATAATATAATCTTCATAATATTTACGTCTATCCTTTAATTATTATTATTATTATTATCTATGAATGAGTCACTACAGTTTCATTTCAACATAAAAGTAATAGTTAATTAATTCATTTAGAATCAAAACAACGAAGTAGCTTACATAAGCCAGTTTACATTAGACAATAAATATCTGTCTGTAATTACAGCACAGTATTTCTTCCGGAATGTCACGCAATCAACTCTATTTCTGAGGACGGAGAGACGCAGCTCATCAACATCTACTCAGAAAATTGAAGCGCTGGCATCCCAATGACAAAAAGTAATATTCTAGTTGATACCGTGCACGGATCATTGTTGTTATACATTTGTATAATATAATCACTTTACTTGCATATGCATATTACCGATTCTATTTTCTGTATATTTTAATCTAATAAACTAAATGTTTAATTTGTAATATACGTAATACGGTTAAGATAATTTTTTACAGACGTCCGCTAATTCAACAAAATAAGGTCTAATTGATATGAATTATCTATCTGCACCAAAATATGTGATATCATATAATTATCATGTAAAATCTTTAATCAGTAATTAAACTTTGATAAAACTAAACTATGAAGTTGTTAAATTTAGTATGACCACAATGTCAATTACAATCCAGATTATAATAGTCCAATAAGGATTACCAAATTATGATATAGTCTTCATGATATTTACATCTAAAATTGAATTAATATCAGTATGTGTGTGTAGCCGCTGAAGTTT
>JAPIVC010000855.1:0-26565 GCA_030586385.1 Camponotus fellah | reverse complement strand
TCATGCGCTATTGAAAAAAATGTTTTTCTCGTCTGTACGCATCCAAATATGTTGTGGTCGGACGCTTGGAAAAGTGTTTTCTCGTCTGCGCATCCAGTTTGTCGCATGCGTCTTGCGCTATTTGAAAATAAAGTGTTTTTCTCGTCTGTACGCATCAAGTACTAGCATGCGACTTGTGCTTTCTGGAGAAAAAGTGTTTTTCTCATCTGTACGCATCAAGTACGTCGCATGCGTCTTGCGCTATATGAAAATAAAGTGTTTATCTTGTCAGTACATCCAAATAGGTCTTATGGTCAGACGCTATCTGGAAAAAAGTGTTTTCTCGTCTGTACGCATCCAAGTATGTCGCCTTGCGCTATTTGAAAATAAAGTGTTTATCTCGTCAGTACGCATCCAAGTATGTCGAATGCGACTAGTGCTATCTGGAAAAAGCGTTTTCTCGTCAGGACGCATCAAGTATGTCGCATGCGTCTTGCGCTATTTGAAAATAAAGTGTTTATCTCGTCAGTACGCATCCAAATAGGTCTTATGGTCTGACGCTATCTGGAAAAATAGTGTTTTTCTCGTCTGTATGCATCCAGTATGTCGCATGCGACTTGCGCTATTGAAAATAAAGTGTTTCTCGTCAGTAAGCATCCAAGTATGCGGTCGGACGCTATCTGGAAAAAAGTGTTTTCTCGTCTGTACGCATCCAAGTATGTCGCATGCGTCTTGCGCTATTGAAAATAAAGTGTTTTTCTCGTCTGTACGCATCAAGTATGCCGAATGCGACTTGTGCTTTCTGGAGAAAAAATGTTTTTCTCATCTGTACGCATCCAAGTATGTCGCATGCGTCTTGCGCTATATGAAAATAAAGTGTTTATCTTGTCAGTACACATCCAAATATGTCTTATGGTCAGACGCTATCTGGAAAAAAAGTGTTTTTCTCGTCTGTACGCATCCAAGTATGTCGCATGCACCTTGCGCTATTTGAAAATAAAGTGTTTATCTCGTCAGTACGCATCCAAGTATGTCGAATGCGACTTGTGCTATCTGGAAAAAAGTGTTTTCTCGTCTGTACGCATCCAAGTATGTCGCATGCGTCTTGCGCTATATGAAAATAAAGTGTTTATCTCGTCAGTACGCATCCAAATAGGTCTTATGGTCGAACGCTTTCTGGAAAAAAAGTGTTTTTCTCGTCTGTACGCATCCAAGTATGTCGCATGCGTCTTGCGCTATTTGAAAATAGAGTGTTTTCTCGTCTGTACGCATCAAGTATGTCGCATGCGTCTTGCGCTATCTGGAAAAAAGTGTTTTTCTCGTCTGTGTCGAATACGACATACTTGGATGCGTACTGACGAGAAAAACACTTTATTTTCAAATAGCGCATGACGCATGCGACATACTTGGATGCGTACAGACGAAAAAACTTTTTTCCACATAGCGTCCGACCATAAGACCTATTTGGATGTGTACTGACGAGATAAAGACTTTATTTTCATATAGCGCAAGACGCATGCGACATACTTGGATGCGTACAGACGAGGAAAACATTTTTTTTCCAGAAAGCGTTCGACCATAAGACCTATTTGGATGCGTACTGACGATATAAACACTTTATTTTCAAATAGCGCAAGACGCATGCGACATACTTGGATGCGTACGGACGACGAAAAAAACAATTTTTTTCCAGATAGCGCAAGTCGCATGCGGCATACATGGATGCGTACAGACGAGAAAAACACTTTTTTCCAGTTAGCGTCCGACCATAAAACTTATTTGGATGCGTACTGACGAGATAAACACTTTATTTTCCAATAGCGCAAGTCGCATGCGACATACTTTGATGCATACAGACGAGAAAAAACACTTTTTCCTGATAGCGTCCGACCATAAGACCAATTTGGATGCGTACTGACGAGATAAACACTTTATTTTCAAATAGCGCAAGACGCATGCGACATACTTGGATGCGTACAGACGAGAAAAATACTTTTTTCCAGATAGCGTCCGACCATAAGAACCTATTTGGATGCGTACTGACGAGATAAACACTTTATTTTCAAATAGCGCAAGACGCATGCGACATACTTGGATGCGTCCTGACGAGATAACACTTTATTTTCAAATAGCGCAAGACGCATGCGACATACTTGGATGCGTACAAACGAGAAAAACACTTTTTTTCCAGATAGCGTCCGACCATAAGACCTATTTGGATGCGTACTGACGAGATAAACACTTTATTTTCAAATAGCGCAAGACGCATGCGACATACTTGAATGCGTACAGACGAGAAAAACACTTTTTTTCCAGATAGCGTCCGACCATAAAGACCTATTTGGATGCGTACTGACGAGATAAACACTTTATTTTCAAATAGCGCAAGACGCATGCGACATACTTTGATGCGTACAAACGAGAAAAACACTTTTTTCCAGATAGCGTCCGACCATAAGACCTATTTGGATGCGTACTGACGAGATAAACACTTTATTTTCAAATAGCGCAAGATGCATGCGACATACTTGGATGCGTACAGACGAGAAAAACACTTTTTTCCAGATAACGTCTGACCATAAGACCTATTTGGTGTACTGACAAGATAAACACTTTATTTTCGTATAGCGCAAGCCGCATGCGACATACTTGGATGCGTACAGATGAGAAAAACACTTTTTCCCAGAAAGCACAAGTCGCATTCGGCATACTTGGATGCGTACTAGACGAGATAAACACTTTATTTTCATATAGCGCAAGACGCATGCGACATACTTTGATGCGTACAGACGAGAAAAACACTTTTTTCCAGAAAGCGTTGGACCATAAGACCTATTTGGATGCGTACTGACGAGATAAACACTTTATTTTCAATAGTAGCGCAATGACGTACAGATGAGAAAAACACTTTTTCTCCAGAAAGCACAAGTCGCATTCGGCATACTTGGATGCGTACAGACGAGGAAAACACTTTATTTTCAAATAGCGCAAGACGCATGCGACATACTTGGATGCGTACAGACGAGAAAAACACTTTTTCTTCCAGATAGCGTCCGACCATAAGACCTTTTTTGGATGCGTACAGATGAGAAAAACACTTTTTTTTCCTGATATCACAAGTAGCATTCGACATACTTGGATGCGTACAGATGAGAAAAATAATTTATTTTCAAATAGCGCAAGCCGTGCGACATACTTGATGCGCACAGACGAGAAAAAACCTTTTTTTCAGATAGCGTCCTACCATAAGACCTATTTGGATGCGTACAGATGAGAAAAACACTTTTTTTCCTGATACCACAAGTAGCATTCGACATACTTGGATGCGTACAGACGAGAAAAATAATTTATTTTCAAATAGCGCAAGACGCGTGCGACATACTTGGATGCGTACAGACGAGAAAAACACTTTTTTCAGATAGCGTCAGACTTTAAGACCTATTTGGATGCGTACTGATGAGATAAACTCTTTATTTTCATATAGCGCAAGACGCATGCGACATACTTGGATGCGTACAGATGAGAAAAACACTTTTTCTCCAGAAAGCACAAGTCGCATTCGGCATACTTGGATGCGTACAGACGAGAAAAACACTTTATTTTCAAATAGCGCAAGACGCATGCGACATACTTGGATGCGTACAGACGAGAAAAACACTTTTTTTCCAGATAGCGTCCGACCATAAGACCTATTTGGATGTGTACTGACGAGATAAAGACTTTATTTTTTCATATAGCGCAAGACGCATGCGACATACTTGGATGCGTACAGACGAGAAAAAACACTTTTTTCCAGAAAGCGTTCGACTATAAGACCTATTTGGATGCGTACTGACGAGATAAACACTTTATTTTCAAATAGCGCAAGACGCATGCGACATACTTGGATGCGTACAGACGAGAAAAACACTTTTTTTCCAGATAGCGTCCGACCATAAGACCTATTTGGATGCGTACTGACGAGATAAACACTTTATTTTCAAATAGCGCAAGACGCATGCGACATACTTGGATGCGTACAAACGAGAAAAAACATTTTTTTCCAGATAGCGTCCGACCATAAGACACTATTTGGATGTGTACTGACGAGATAAAGACTTTATTTTCATATAACGCAAGACGCATGCGACATACTTGGATGCGTACAGACGAGAAAAACACTTTTTTTCCAGAAAGCGTTCGACCATAAGACCCCTATTTGGATGCGTACTGACGAGATAAACACTTTATTTTCAAATAGCGCAAGACGCATGCGACATACTTGGATGCGTACAGACGAGAAAAAAACAATTTTTTTCCAGATAGCACAAGTCGCATTCGACATACTTGGATGCGTACTGACGAGATATACACATTTATTTTCAAATAGTGCAAGATGCATGCGACATACTTGAGATGGTACAGACGAGAAAAATACTTTTTCCAGAGAGCGTCCGACCATTAAACCTATTTGGATGCGTACTGACGAGATAAACACTTTATTTTCAAATTGCGCAAGACGCATGCGACATACTTGGATGCGTCCTGACGAGATAAACACTTTATTTTCAAATAGCGCAAGACGCATGCGACATACTTGGATGCGTACAAACGAGAAAAACACTTTTTTTCCAGATAGCGTCCGACCATAAGACCTATTTGGATGCGTACTGACGAGATAAACACTTTATTTTCAAATAGCGCAAGACGCATGCGACATAATTGGTGCGTACAGATGAGAAAAACACTTTTTCTCCAGAAAGCACAAGTCTCATTCGGCATACTTGGATGCGTACAGACGAGAAAAACACTTTATTTTCAAATAGCGCATGACGCATGCGACATACTTGTGATGCGTACAGACGAGAAAAACACTTTTTTTCCAGATAGCGTCCGAACATAAGACCTATTTGGATGCGTACTGACGATATAAACACTTTATTTTCAAATAGCGCAAGACGCATGCGACATAATTTGATGCGTACAGACGAAAAAAACAATTTTTTTCAAGATAGCACAAGTCGCATTCGACATACTTGGATGCGTACTGACGAGATAAACACTTTATTTTCAAATAGCGCAAGATGCATGCGACATACTTGGATGCGTACAGACGAGAAAAACACTTTTTTTCCAGATAGCGTCCGACCATAAGACCTATTTGGATGTGTACTGACGAGATAAAGACTTTATTTTCATATAGCGCAAGGCGCATGCGACATACTTGGATGCGTACAGACGAGAAAAACACTTTTTTCAAGAAAGCGTTCGACCATAAGACCTATTTGGATGCGTACTGACGAGATAAACACATTATTTTCAAATATCGCAAGACGCATGCGACATACTTGGATGCGTACAGACGAAAAAAACAATTTTTTTCCAGATAGCACAAGTCGCGTTCGACATACTTGGGATGCGTACTGACGAGATATACACTTTATTTTCAAATAGTGCAAGATGCATGCGACATACTTGGATGCGTACAGACGAGAAAAACACTTTTTTTCCAGATAGCGTCCGACCATAAGACCTATTTGGATGTGTACTGACGAGATAATCACTTTATTTTCAAATAGCGCTAGACGCATGCGACATTCTTGGATGCGTACAGATGAGAAAAACACTTTTTTTCCAGATAGCACAAGTCGCATTCGACATACTTGGATGCGTACAGACGAGAAAAACACTTTATTTTCAAATAGCGCAAGACGCATGCGACATACTTGGATGCGTACAGATGAGAAAAATACTTTTTTTCCAGAATGCACAAGTCGCATTCGGCATACTTGGATGCGTACTGACGAGAAAAACACTTTATTTTCAAATAGCGCAAGACGCATGCGACATACTTGGATGCGTACAGACGAGAAAAACACTTTTTTCCAGATAGCGTCCGACCATAAGACCTATTTGGATGTGTACTGACGAGATAAAGACTTTATTTTCATATAGCGCAAGACGCATGCGACATACTTGGATGCGTACAGACGAGAAAAACACTTTATTTTCAAATAGCGCAAGACGCGTGCGACATACTTGGATGGGTGCGTACAGATGAGAAAAACACTTTCTTTCCAGATAGCGCAAGGCGCATGCGACATACTTGGATGCGTACAGATGAGAAAAACACTTTTTTTCCGGATAGCAGAAGTCGCATTCGACATACTTGGATGCGTACAGACGAGAAAAACACTTTTTTTCCAGATAGCGCAAGTCGCATGCGGCATACTTGGATGCGTACAGATGAGAAAAACACTTTTTTTTCCAGATAGCGTCCGACCATAAGACTTATTTGGATGCGTACTGACGAGATAAACACTTTATTTTCAAATAGCGCAAGTCGCATGCGACATACTTGGATGCGTACAGACGAGAAAAACACTTTTTTTCCAGATAGCGTCCGACCATAAGACCTATTTGGATGCGTACTGACGAGATAAACACTTTATTTTCAAATAGCGCAAGACGCATGCGACATACTTGGATGCGTACAGACGAGAAAAACAATTTTTTCCAGATAGCGTCCGACCATAAGACCTATTTGGATGTGTACTGACGAGATAAAGACTTTATTTTCATATAGCGCAAGACGCATGCGACATACTTGGATGCGTACAGACGAGAAAAACACTTTTTTTCCAGATAGCGTTAGACCATAAGACCTATTTGGATGCGTACTGACGAGATAAACACATTATTTTCAAATAGCGCAAGACGCATGCGACATACTTGGATGCGTACAGACGAGGAAAAAAACAATTTTTTTTCCAGATAGCACAAGTCGCATTCGACATACTTGGATGCGTACTGACGAGATAAACACTTTATTTTCAAATAGCGCAAGACGCATGCGACATACTTGGATGCGTACAGACGAGAAAAACACTTTTTTCCAGATAGCGTCCGACCATAAGACCTATTTGGATGTGTACTGACGAGATAAAGACTTTATTTTCATATAGAGCAAGACGCATGCGACATACTTGGATGCGTACAGACGAGAAAAACACTTTTTTTTCCAGATAGCGTTCGACCATAAGACCTATTTGGATGCGTACTGACGAGATAAACACTTTATTTTCAAATAGCGCAAGACGCATGCGACATAATTGGATGCGTACAGACGAGAAAAAACAATTTTTTCCAGATAGCGCAAGTCGCATGCGGCATACATGGATGTACAGACGAGAAAAACCCCTTTTTTCCAGTTAGCGTCCGACCATAAGACTTATTTGGATGCGTACTGACGAGATAAACACTTTATTTTCAAATAGCGCAAGACGCATGCGACATAATTGGATGCGTACAGATGAGAAAAACACTTTTTCTCCAGAAAGCACAAGTCTCATTCGGCATACTTGGATGCGTACAGACGAGAAAAACACTTTTTTTCCAGATAGCGTCCGAACATAAGACCTATTTGGATGCGTACTGACGAGATAAACACTTTATTTTCAAATAGCGCAAGACGCATGCGACATACTTGGATGCGTACAGACGAAAAAAACAATTTTTTCCAGATAGCACAAGTCGCATTCGACATAATTGGATGCGTACTGACGAGATAAACACTTTATTTTCAAATAGCGCAAGACGCATGCGACATACTTGGATGCGTACAGACGAGAAAAACACTTTTTTTCCAGATAGCGTCCGACCATAAGACCTATTTGGATGCGTACTGACGAGATAAACACTTTATTTTCAAATAGCGCAAGACGCATGCGACATACTTGGATGCGTACAGACGAGAAAAACAATTTTTTTCCAGATAGCGCAAGTCGCATGCGGCATACTTGGATGCGTACAGACGAGAAAACCCTTTTTCCAGTAGCGTCCGACCATAAGACCTTATTTGGATGCGTACTGACGAGATAAACACTTTATTTTCAAATAGCGCAAGACGCATGCGACATACTTGGATGCGTACAAGACGAGAAAAACACTTTTTTTCCAGATAGCGTCCGACCATAAGACCTATTTGGATGCGTACTGACGAGATAAACACTTTATTTTCAAAATAGCGCAAGACGCATGCGACATACTTTGGATGCGTACAGACGAGAAAAAAACTTTTTTCCAGAGAGCGTCCGACCATAAGACCTATTTGGATGCGTACTGACGAGATAAACACTTTATTTTCAAATAGCGCAAGACGCATGCGACATACTTTGATGCGTACTGACGAGATAAACACTTTATTTTCAAATAGCGCAAGACGCATGCGACATACTTGGATGCGTACAGACGAGAAAAACATTTTTTTTTCCAGATAGCGTCCGACCATAAGACCTATTTGGTACTGAGAGATAAACACTTTATTTTCAAATAGCGCAAGACGCATGCGACATACTTGGATGCGTACAGATGAGAAAAACACTTTTTTCCCAGATAGCACAAGTCGCATTCGGCATACTTGATGCGTACTGACGAGATAAACACTTTATTTTCAAATAGCGCAAGACGCATGCGACATACTTGGATGCGTACAGACGAGAAAAACACTTTTTTTCCAGATAGCGTCCGACCATAAGACCTATTTGGATGCGTACTGACGAGATAAACACTTTATTTTCAATAGCGCAAGACGCATGCGACATACTTGGATGCGTACAGACGAGAAAAACACTTTTTTCCAGATAGCACAAGTCGCATGCGACATATTTTGATGCGTACTGACGAGATAAACACTTTATTTTCATATAGCGCAAGACGCATGCGACATACTTGGATGCGTACAGACGAGAAAAACAATTTTTTTCCAGATAGCGCAAGACGCATGCGGCATACTTGGATGCGTACAGACGAGAAAAACACTTTTTTTCCAGTTAGCGTCCGACCATAAAACTTATTTGGATGCGTACTGACGAGATAAACACTTTATTTTCAATAGCGCAAGTCGCATGCGACATACTTGGATGCGTACAGACGAGAAAAAACACTTTTTTCCAGATAGCGTCCGACCATAAGACCTATTTGGATGCGTACTGACGAGATAAACACTTTATTTTCAAATAGCGCAAGACGCATGCGACATACTTGGATGCGTACAGACGAGAAAAACACTTTTTTTCCAGATAGCGTCCGACCATAAAAACCCTATTTGGATGTGTACTGACGAGATAAACACTTTATTTTCAAATAGCGCAAGACGCATGCGACATACTTGGATGCGTACAGACGAGAAAAACACTTTTTTTCCAAGATAGCGTCGACCATAAGACCTATTTGGATGCGTACTGACGAGATAAACACTTTATTTTCAATAGCGCAAGACGCATGCGACATACTTGGATGCGTACAGACGAGAAAAAACAATTTTTCTTCCAGATAGCGCGACCATAGCCAGTCGGTCGACATACTGATGAATTTTTGGTACTGACGAGATAAACACTTTATTTTCAATAGCGCAAGACGCATGCGACATACTTGGATGCGTACAGACGAGAAAAAACACTTTTTTTCCAGATAGCGTCCGACCATAAGACCTATTTGGATGCGTACTGACGAGATAAACACTTTATTTTCAAATAGCGCAAGACGCATGCGACATACTTGATGCGTACAGACGAGAAAAACACTTTTTTCCAGATAGCACAAGTCGCATGGACATACTTGGATGCGTACTGACGAGATAAACACTTTATTTTCAAATAGCGCAAGACGCATGCGACATACTTGGATGCGTACAGATGAGAAAAAAACTTTTTTCCAGATTGCACAAGTCGCATTCGGCATACTTGGATGCGTACAGACGAGAAAAAACACTTTATTTTCAAATAGCGCAAGACGCATGCGACATACTTGGATGCGTACAGACGAGAAAAAACACTTTTTTTCCAGATAGCGTCCGACCATAAGACCTATTTGGATGCGTACTGACGAGATAAACACTTTATTTTCAAATATGCGCAAGACGCATGCGACATACTTGGATGCGTACAGACGAGAAAAACTCTTTATTTTCAAATAGCGCAAGACGCATGCGACATACTTGGATGCGTACAGACGAGAAAAACAATTTTTTCCAGATAGCGCAAGGCGCATGCGACATACTTGGATGCGTACAGATGAGAAAAACACTTTTTTCCAGGCTAGCAAAGCAGCGCATGCGACATACTTGGATGCGTACAGACGAGAAAAACACTTTTTTTCCAGATAGCGCAAGACGCATGCGGCATACTTGGATGCGTACAGACGAGAAAAAACTTTTTTTCCAGATAGCGTCCGACCATAAGACCTATTTGATGATGCGTACTGACGAGATAAACACTTTATTTTCAAATAGCGCAAGACGCATGCGACATACTTGGATGCGTACAGACGAGAAAAACTTTTTTTCCAGATAGCGTCCGACCATAAGACCTATTTGGATGCGTACTGACGAGATAAAACACTTTATTTTCAAATAGCGCAAGACGCATGCGACATACTTGGATGCGTACAGACGAGAAAAACAATTTTTTTCCAGATAGCGTCCGACCATAAGACCTATTGGTTGCGTTACTGACGAGAAAAAGACTTTATTTTCAATAAGCGCAAGACGCATGCGACATACTTGGTGACCGTACAGACGAGAAAAACACTTTTTTTTCCAGATAGCGTCAGACCATAAGACCTATTTGGATGCGTACTGACGAGATAAACACTTTATTTTCAAATAGCGCAAGACGCATGCGACATACTTGGATGCGTACAGACGAGAAAAAAACAATTTTTTTCCAGATAGCACAAGTCGCATTCGACATACTTGGATGCGTACCTGACGAGATAAACACTTTATTTTCAAATAGCGCAAGATGCGTGCGACATACTTGGATGCGTACAGACGAGAAAAACACTTTTTTTCCAGATAGCGTCCGGACCATAAGACCTATTTGGATGTGTACTGACGAGATAAAGACTTTATTTTCATATAGCGCAAGACGCATGCGACATACTTGGATGCGTACAGACGAGAAAAACACTTTTTTTCCAGATAGCGTCCGACCATAAGACCTATTTGGATGCGTACTGACGAGATAAACACTTTATTTTCAAATAGCGCAAGACGCATGCGACATACTTGGATGCGTACAGACGAGAAAAAACAATTTTTTTCCAGATAGCGCAAGTCGCATGCGGCATACTTGGATGCGTACAGACGAGAAAAACCCTTTTTTCCAGATAGCGTCCGACCATAAGACTTATTTGGATGCGTACTGACGAGATAAACACTTTATTTTCAACTAGCGCAAGACGCATGCGACATAATTGGATGCGTACAGACGAGAAAAACACTTTTTTTCCAGATAGCGCAAGTCGCATGCGGCATACTTGGATGCGTACAGACGAGAAAAACACTTTTTTTCCAGATAGCGTCCGACCATAAGACCTATTTGGATGCGTACTGACGAGATAAACACTTTATTTTCAAATAGCGCAAGACGCATGCGACATACTTGGATGCGTACAGACGAGAAAAACAATTTTTTTCCAGATAGCGCAAGTCGCATTCGGACATATAATTGGATGCGTACTGACGAGATAAACACTTTATTTTCAAATAGCGCAAGACGCATGCGACATACTGATGCGTACAGACGAGAAAACCACTTTTTCCAGATAGCGTCCGACCATAAGACCTATTTGGATGCGTACTGACGAGATAAAGCAACTTTATTTTCAAATAGCGCAAGACGCATGCGACCTGGATGCGTACAACAGACGAGAAAAACACTTTTTTCCAGATAGCGTCCCAAGACCATAAGACCTACTTGGATGCGTACTGACGAGATAAACACTTTATTTTCAAATAGCGCAAGACGCATGCGACATACTTGATGGCGTACAGACGAGAAAAAAATTTTTTTCCAGATAGCGTCCGACCATAAGACCTTTTGGATGTGCTACTGACGAGATAAAGACTTTATTTTCATATAGCGCAAGACGCATGCGACATACTTGGATGCGTACAGACGAGAAAAACACTTTTTTTCCAGATAGCGTCCGACCATAAGACCTATTTGGATGCGTACTAGACGAGATAAACACTTTATTTTCAAATAGCGCAAGACGCATGCGACATACTTGGATGCGTACAGACGAGAAAAAACACTTTTTTTCCAGATAGCGTCCGGACCATAAGACCTATTTGGATGCGTACTGACGAGATAAACACTTTATTTTCAAATAGCGCAAGACGCATGCGACATACTTGGATGCGTACAGACGAGAAAAACAATTTTTTTCAAGATAGCACAAGTCGCATTCGACATACTTTGATGCGTACTGGACGAGATAAACACTTTATTTTCAAATAGCGCAAGACGCATGCGACATACTTGGATGCGTACAGACGAGAAAAACACTTTTTTTCCAGATAGCGTCCGACCATAAGACCTATTTGGATGGTATCGACTGACGAGATAAAGACTTTATTTTCATATAGCGCAAGACGCATGCGACATACTTGGATGCGTACAGACGAGAAAAACATTTTCCAGAAAGCGTCCGACCATAAGACCTATTTGGATGCGTACTGACGAGATAAACACTTTATTTTCAAATAGCGCAAGACGCATGCGACATACTTTGATGCGTACAGACGAGAAAAAAACAATTTTTTTCCAGATAGCACAAGTCGCATTCGACATACTTGGATGCGTACTGACGAGATAAACACTTTATTTTCAAATAGCGCAAGATGCATGCGACATACTTGGATGCGTACAGACGAGAAAAACACTTTTTTTCCAGATAGCGTCCGACCATAAGACCTATTTGGATGTGTACTGACGAGATAAAAGACTTTATTTTCATATAGCGCAAGACGCATGCGACATACTTGGATGCGTACAGACGAGAAAAACAATTTTTCCAGACCAGTGCATACTGGCGTACGAAGAAAACCCTTTTTTTCCAGTTAGCGTCCGACCATAAGACCTATTTGGATGCGTACTGACGAGATAAACACTTTATTTTCAAATTAGCGCAAGACGCATGCGACATACTTGGATGCGTACAGACGAGAAAAACACTTTTTTTCCAGATAGCGTCCGGACCATAAGACCTATTTGGATGCGTACTGACGAGATAAACACTTTATTTTCAAATAGCGCAAGACGCATGCGACATACTTGGATGCGTACAGATGAGAAAAACACTTTATTTCCAGATAGCGCAAGACGCATGCGACATACTTGGATGCGTACAGACGAGAAAAAACAATTTTTTTCCAGATAGCGTCCGACCATAAGACCTATTTGGATGCGTGACTGACGAGATAAACACTTTATTTTCATATAGCGCAAGACGCATGCGACATACTTGGATGCGTACAGACGAGAAAAAACACTTTTTTCCAGATAGCGTCCGACCATAAGACCTATTTGGATGCGTACTGACGAGATAAACACTTTATTTTCAATAGCGCAAGACGCATGCGACATACTTGATGCGCGTACGGACGAGAAAAACAATTTTTTTCCAGATAGCGCAAGTCGCATGCGGCATACTTGGATGCGTACAGACGAGAAAAACCCCTTTTTTCCAGTTAGCGTCCGACCATAAGACTTATTTGGATGCGTACTGACGAGATAAACACTCTTATTTTCAAAATAGCGCAAGTCGCATGCGACATACTTGGATGCGTACAGACGAGAAAAAACACTTTTTTTCCAGATAGCGTCCGACCATAAGACCTATTTGGATGCGTACTGACGAGATAAACACTTTATTTTCAAATAGCGCAAGACGCATGCGACATACTTGGATGCGTACAGACGAGAAAAACACTTTTTTTCCAGATAGCGCAAGCGCATGCGACATCTTGGATGCGTACAGACGAGAAAAACACTTTTTTTCCAGATAGCGTCCGACCATAAGACCTTATTTGGATGCGTACTGACGAGATAAACACTTTATTTTCAAATAGCGCAAGACGCATGCGACATACTTGGATGCGTACAGACGAGAAAAAACACTTTTTTTCCAGATAGCGTCCGACCATAAGACCTATTTGGATGCGTACTGACGAGATAAACACTTTATTTTCAAATAGCGCAAGACGCATGCGACATACTTGGATGCGTACAGACGAGAAAAACAATTTTTTTCCAGATAGCGCAAGTCGCATTCGACATACTTGGATGCGTACTGACGAGATAAACACTTTATTTTCAAATAGCGCAAGACGCATGCGACATACTTGGATGCGTACAGACGAGAAAAACACTTTTTTTCCAGATAGCGTCCGACCATAAGACCTATTTGGATGCGTACTGACGAGATAAACACTTTATTTTCATATAGCGCAAGACGCATGCGACATACTTGATGCGTACAGACGAGAAAACTTTTTTCCAAATAGCGCAAGACGCATGCGACATACTTGGATGCGTACAGACGAGAAAAACCTTTTTTTCCAGATAGCGTCCGACCATAAGACCTATTTGGATGCGTACTGACGAGATAAACACTTTATTTTCAAATAGCGCAAGACGCATGCGACATACTTGGATGCGTACAGACGAGAAAAACACTTTTTTTCCAGATAGCGTCCGACCATAAGACCTATTTGGATGCGTACTGACGAGATAAACACTTTTTTTCCAGATAGCGTCCGACCATAAGACCTATTTGGATGCGTGGCTAAAGATCTTTATTTTCAAATAGCGCAAGACGCATGCGACATACTTGGATGCGTACAGACGAGAAAAACACTTTTTTCCAGATAGCGTCCGACCATAAGACCTATTTGGATGTGTACTGACGAGATAAACACTTTATTTTCAAATAGCGCAAGACGCATGCGACATACTTGGATGCGTACAGACGAGAAAAACACTTTTTTTCCAGATAGCGTCCGACCATAAGACCTATTTGGATGCGTACTGACGAGATAAACACTTTATTTTCAAATAGCGCAAGACGCATGCGACATACTTGATGCGTACAGACGAGAAAAAACACTTTTTTCCAGATAGCACAAGTCGCATTCGACATACTTGGATGCGTACTGACGAGATAAACACTTTATTTTCAATATCGCAGCCAGACGCATGCGACATACTTGGATGCGTACAGACGAGAAAAACACTTTTTTCCAGATAGCGTCCGACCATAACGACCTATTTGGATGCGTGTACTGACGAGATAAACACTTTATTTTCAAATAGCGCAAGACGCATGCGACATTCTTGGATGCGTACAGATGAGAAAAACACTTTTTTCCAGATAGCACAAGTCGCATCCGACATACTTGGATGCGTACAGACGAGAAAAACACTTTATTTTCAATAGCGCAAGACGCATGCGACATACTTGGATGCGTACAGATGAGAAAAATACTTTTTTTCCAGAATGCACAAGTCGCATTCGGCATACTTGGATGCGTACAGACGAGAAAAACACTTTATTTTCAAATAGCGCAAGACGCATGCGACATACTTGGATGCGTACAGACGAGAAAAACACTTTTTTTCCAGATAGCGTCCGACCATAAGACCTATTTGGATGTGTACTGACGAGATAAAGACTTTATTTTCATATAGCGCAAGACGCATGCGACATACTTGGATGCGTACAGACGAGAAAAACTCTTTATTTTCAAATAGCGCAAGACGCGTGCGACATACTTGGATGCGTACAGACGAGAAAAACACTTTTTTTCCAGATAGCGTCCGACCATAAGACCTATTTGGATGTGTACTGACGAGAAAAACACTTTATTTTCAAATAGCGCAAGATGCATGCGACATACTTGGATGCGTACTGACGAGATAAACACTTTATTTTCATATAGCGCAAGACGCATGCGACATACTTGGATGCGTACAGACGAGAAAAACTCTTTATTTTCAAATAGCGCAAGACGCATGCGACATACTTGGATGCGTACAGACGAGAAAAACACTTTTCTTCCAGATAGCGTCCGACCATAAGACCTATTTGGATGTGTACTGACGAGAAAAAACCTTTATTTTCAAATAGCGCAAGATGCATGCGACACACTTGGATGCGTACTGACGAGATAAACACTTTATTTTCAAATAGCGAATGTCGCATGCGACATACTTGGATGCGTACAGACGAGAAAAACACTTTTTTTCCAGATAGCGTCCGACTATAAGACCTATTTTGATGCGTACAGATGAGAAAAACACTTTTTTTCCTGATACCACAAGTAGCATTCGACATACTTGGATGCGTACAGACGAGAAAAATAATTTATTTTCAAATAGCGCAAGACGCTGCGTACATACTTGGATGCGTACAGACGAGAAAAACACTTTTTTTCAGATAGCGTCCGACTATAAGACCTATTTGGATGCGTACTGATGAGATAAACTCTTTATTTTCAAATAGCGCAAGACGCATGCGACATACTTGGATGCGTACAGATGAGAAAAACAATTTTTCTTTCCAGATAGCGCAAGGCGCATGCGACATACTTGGATGAGTACAGATGAGAAAAACACTTTTTTTCCGGATAGCAGAAGTCGCATTCGACATACTTGGATGCGTACAGACGAGAAAAACACTTTTTTTCCAGATAGCGCAAGTCGCATGCGGCATACATGGATGCGTACAGATGAGAAAAACCCTTTTTTTTCCAGTTAGCGTCCGACCATAAAACTTATTTGGATGCGTACTGACGAGATAAACACTTTATTTTCAAATAGCGCAAGTCGCATGCGACCTACTTGGATGCATACAGACGAGAAAAACACTTTTTTTCCAGATAGCGTCCGACCATAAGACCTATTTGGATGCGTACTGACGAGATAAACACTTTATTTTCAAATAGCGCAAGACGCATGCGACATACTTGGATGCGTACAGACGAGAAAAACACTTTTTTTCCAGATAGCGTCCGACCATAAGACCTATTTGGATGTGTACTGACGAGATAAAGACTTTATTTTCAAATAGCGCAAGACGCATGCGACATACTTGGATGCGTACAGACGAGAAAAACACTTTTTTTCCAGATAGCGTCCGACCATAAGACCTATTTGGATGCGTACTGACGAGATAAACACTTTATTTTCAAATTAGCGCAAGACGCATGCGACATACTTGGATGCGTACAGACGAGAAAAACAATTTTTTCCAGATAGCGCAAGTCGCATGCGGCATACTTGGATGCGTACAGACGAGAAAAACACTTTTTTTTCCAGATAGCGTCCGACCATAAGACCTATTTGGATGCGTACTGACGAGATAAACACTTTATTTTCAAATAGCGCAAGTCGCATGCGACATACTTGGATGCGTACAGACGAGAAAAACACTTTTTTTCCAGATAGCGTCCGACCATAAGACCTATTTGGATGCGTACTGACGAGATAAACACTTTATTTTCAAATAGCGCAAGACGCATGCGACATACTTGGATGCGTCCTGACGAGATAAACACTTTATTTCTCAAATAGCGCAAGACGCATGCGACATACTTGGATGCGTACAGACGAGAAAAACACTTTTTTTCCAGATAGCGTCCGACCATAAGACCTATTTGGATGCGTACTGACGAGATAAACACTTTATTTTCAAATCAGCGCAAGACGCATGCGACATACTTGGATGCGTACAGACGAGAAAAACACTTTTTTCCAGATAGCGTCCGGCCATAAGACCTATTTGGATGCGTACTGACGAGATAAACACTTTATTTTCAAATAGCGCAAGATGCATGCGACATACTTGGATGCGTACAGACGAGAAAAACACTTTTTTTCCAGATAGCGTCTGACCATAAGACCTATTTGGATGCGTGCCTGACGAGATAAACACTTTATTTTCATATAGCGCAAGACGCATGCGACATACTTTGATGCGTACAGATGAGAAAAACACTTTTTTTCCAGATAGCACAAGTCGCATTCGGCATACTTGGATGCGTACAGACGAGATAAAACACTTTATTTTCAAATAGCGCAAGACGCATGCGACATACTTGGATGCGTACAGACGAGAAAAACACTTTTTTTCCAGATAGCGTCCGACCATAAGACCTATTTGGATGCGTACTGACGAGATAAACACTTTATTTTCAAATAGCGCAAGACGCATGCGACATACTTGGATGCGTACAGACGAGAAAAACACTTTTTTTTCCAGATAGCACAAGTCGCATTCGACATACTTGGATGCGTACTGACGAGATAAACACTTTATTTTCAAATAGCGCAAGATGCATGCGACATACTTGGATGCGTACAGACGAGAAAAACACTTTTTTTCCAGATAGCGTCTGACCATAAGACCTATTTGGATGTGTACTGACGAGATAAACACTTTATTTTCATATAGCGCAAGACGCATGCGACATACTTGATGCGTACAGATGAGAAAAACACTTTTTCTCCAGATAGCACAAGTCGCATTCGGCATACTTGGATGCGTACAGACGAGGAAAACACTTTATTTTCAAATAGCGCAAGACGCATGCGACATACTTGGATGCGTACAGACGAGAAAAACACTTTTTTTCCAGATAGCGTCCGACCATAAGACCTGTTTGGATGCGTACAGATGAGAAAAACAATTTTTTTCCTGATAGCGCAAGTCGCATGCGACATACTTGGATGCGTACAGACGAGAAAAATACTTTATTTTCAAATAGCGCAAGACGCATGCGACATACTTGGATGCGTACAGACGAGAAAAACCCTTTTTTCCAGATAGCGTCCGACGATAAGACCTATTTGATGCGTACTGATGAGAAAAACACTTTTTTTTCCCTGATAGCGCAAGACGCATGCGACATACTTGGATGCGTACAGACGAGAAAAACACTTTCTTTCCAGATAGCGCAAGGCGCATGCGACATACTTGGATGCGTACAGATGAGAAAAACACTTTTTTTCCAGATAGCGAGTCGCATTCGACATACTTGGATGCGTACAGACGAGAAAAACACTTTATTTTTCAGATAGCGCAAGTCGCATGCGGCATACTTGGATGCGTACAGATGAGAAAAACTTTTTTTCCAGATAGCGTCCGACCATAAGAACCTATTTGGATGCGTACTGACGAGATAAACACTTTATTTTCAAATAGCGCAAGATGCATGCGACATACTTGGATGCGTACAGACGAGAAAAAACACTTTTTTCCAGATAGCGTCCGACCATAAGACCTATTTGGATGCGTACTGACGAGATAAACACTTTATTTTCATATAGCGCAAGACGCATGCGACATACTTGGATGCGTACAGACGAGAAAAACACTTTTTTTCCAGAAAGCGTTCGACCATAAGACCTATTTGGATGCGTACTGACGAGATAAACAATTTTTTTCCAGATAGCGCAAGTCGCATGCGACATACATGGATGCGTACAGACGAGAAAAACCCTTTTTTTCCAGATAGCGTCCGACCATAAGACTTATTTGGATGCGTACTGACGAGATAAACACTTTATTTTCAATAGCGCAAGACGCATGCGACATACTTGGATGCGTACAGACGAGAAAAACACTTTTTTTCCAGATAGCGTCCGACCATAAGACCTATTTGGATGCGTACTGACGAGATAAACACTTTATTTTCAAATAGCGCAAGACGCATGCGACATACTTGGATGCGTACAGACGAGAAAAAACTTTTTTTCCAGATAGCGTCCGACCATAAGACCTATTTGGATGCGTACTGACGAGATAAACACTTTATTTTCAAATAGCGCAAGACGCATGCGACATACTTGGATGCGTCCTGACGAGATAAACACTTTATTTTCAAATAGCGCAAGACGCATGCGACATACTTGGATGCGTACAGACGAGAAAAACACTTTTTTTCCAGATAGCGTCCGACCATAAGACCTATTTGGATGCGTACTGACGAGATAAACACTTTATTTTCAAATAGCGCAAGACGCATGCGACATACTTGGATGCGTACAGATGAGAAAAACACTTTTTCTCTCCAGAAAGCACAAGTCGCATTCGGCATACTTGGATGCGTAAACAGACGAGAAAAACACTTTATTTTCAAATAGCGCAAGACGCATGCGACATACTTGGATGCGTACAGACGAGAAAAACACTTTTTTTCCAGATAGCGTCCGACCATAAGACCTATTTGGATGCGTACTGACGAGATAAACACTTTATTTTCAAATAGCGCAAGACGCATGCGACATACTTGGATGCGTACAGACGAGAAAAAACACTTTTTTTCCAGATAGCACAAGTCGCATTCGACATACTTGGATGCGTACTGACGAGATAAACACTTTATTTTCAAATAGCGCAAGATGCATGCGACATATTTGAGCGTGCGTACAGACGAGAAAAACACTTTTTTTCCAGATAGCGTCCGACCATAAGACCTATTTGGATGCGTACTGACGAGATAAAGAAACACTTTATTTTCATATAGCGCAAGACGCATGCGACATACTTGGATGCGTACAGACGAGAAAAACACTTTTTTCAGGATGTTCGACCATAAGACCTATTTGGATCGTACTGACGAGATAAACACTTTATTTTCAAATAGCGCAAGACGCATGCGACATACTTGGATGCGTACAGACGAGAAAAACAATTTTTTTCCAGATAGCACAAGTCGCATTCGACATACTTGGATGCGTACTGACGAGATAAACACTTTATTTTCAAATAGTGCAAGATGCATGCGACATACTTGGATGCGTACAGACGAGAAAAACACTTTTTTTCCAGATAGCGTCCGACCATAAGACCTATTTGGATGTGTACTGACGAGATAAAGACTTTATTTTCATATAGCGCAAGACGCATGCGACATACTTGGATGCGTACAGACGAGAAAAACACTTTTTTTCCAGATAGCGTCCGACCATAAGACCTATTTGGATGCGTACTGACGAGATAAACACTTTATTTTCAAATAGCGCAAGACGCATGCGACATACTTGGATGCGTACGGACGAGAAAAACAATTTTTTTCCAGATAGCGCAAGTCGCATGCGGCATACATGGATGCGTACAGACGAGAAAACCCCTTTTTTTCCAGTTAGCGTCCGACCATAAAACTTATTTGGATGCGTACTGACGAGATAAACACACTTTATTTTCAAATAGCGCAAGTCGCATGCGACATACTTGGATGCGTACAGACGAGAAAAACACTTTTTTTCCAGATAGCGTCCGACCATAAGACCTATTTGGATGTGTGTACTGACAAGATAAACACTTTATTTTCATATAGCGCAAGACGCATGCGACATACTTGGTGCGTACAGATGAGAAAACACTTTTTCTCCAGATAGCACAAGTCGCATTCGGCATACTTGGATGCGTACAGACGAGAAAAACACTTTATTTTCAAATAGCGCAAGACGCATGCGACATACTTGGATGCGTACAGACGAGAAAAACACTTTTTTTCCAGATAGCGTCCGACCATAAGACCTATTTGGATGCGTACTGACGAGATAAACACTTTATTTTCAAATAGCGCAAGACGCATGCGACATACTTGGATGCGTACAGACGAGAAAAACACTTTTTTTCCAGATAGCGTCTGACCATAAGACCTATTTGGATGCGTGTACTGACAAGATAAACACTTTATTTTCATATAGCGCAAGACGCATGCGACATACTTGGATGCGTACAGATGAGAAAAACACTTTTTTTCCAGATAGCACAAGTCGCATTCGGCATACTTGGATGCGTACAGACGAGAAAAACACATTATTTTTCAAGCGCAGACGCATGCGACATACTTGATGCGTACAGACGAGATAAACACTTTTTTTTCAAATAGCGCAAGACGCATGCGACATACTTGGATGCGTACAGACGAGAAAAAACATTTTTTTCCAGATAGCGTCCGACCATAAGTCCTATTTGGATGCGTACTGACGAGATAAACACTTTATTTTCATAGCGCAAGACGCATGCGACATACTTGGATGCGTACAGACGAGAAAAACTTTATTTTCAAATAGCGCAAGACGCGTGCGACATACTTGGATGCGTACAGACGAGAAAAACACTTTTCTTCCAGATAGCGTCCGACCATAAGACCTATTTGGATGTGTACTGACGAGAAAAACACTTTATTTTCAAATAGCGCAAGATGCATGCGACACACTTGGATGCGTACTGACGAGATAAACACTTTATTTTCAAATAGCGAATGTCGCATGCGACATACTTGGATGCGTACAGACGAGAAAAACACTTTTTTTCCAGATAGCGTCCTACCATAAGACCTATTTGGATGCGTACAGATGAGAAAAACACTTTTTTTCCTGATACCACAAGTAGCATTCGACATACTTGGATGCGTACAGACGAGAAAAATAATTTATTTTCAAATAGCGCAAGACGCGTGCGACATACTTGGATGCGTACAGACGAGAAAAACACTTTTTTTCAGATAGCGTCCGACTATAAGACCTATTTGGATGCGTACTGATGAGATAAACTCTTTATTTTCAAATAGCGCAAGACGCATGCGACATACTTGGATGCGTACAGATGAGAAAAACACTTTCTTTCCAGATAGCGCAAGGCGCATGCGACATACTTGGATGCGTACAGATGAGAAAAACACTTTTTTTCCGGATAGCAGAAGTCGCATTCGACATACTTGGATGCGTACAGACGAGAAAAACACTTTTTTTCCAGATAGCGCAAGTCGCATGCGGCATACATGGATGCGTACAGATGAGAAAAACCCTTTTTTTCCAGTTAGCGTCCGACCATAAAACTTATTTGGATGCGTACTGACGAGATAAACACTTTATTTTCAAATAGCGCAAGTCGCATGCGACATACTTGGATGCGTACAGACGAGAAAAACACTTTTTTTCCAGATAGCGTCCGACCATAAGAAGACCTATTTGGATGCGTACTGACGAGATAAACACTTTATTTTCATATAGCGCAAGACGCATGCGACATACTTGGATGCGTACAGATGAGAAAAACACTTTTTCTCCAGATAGCGCGACCAAAGTCGCATTCGGTACTTGGATGTACTGACGAGATAAAGACTTTATTTTCAAATAGCGCAAGACGCATGCGACATACTTGGATGCGTACAGACGAGAAAAACACTTTTTTTCCAGATAGCGTCCGACCATAAGACCTATTTGGATGCGTACTGACGAGATAAACACTTTATTTTCAAATAGCGCAAGACGCATGCGACATACTTGGATGCGTCCTGACGAGATAAACACTTTATTTTCAAATAGCGCAAGACGCATGCGACATACTTGGATGCGTACAGACGAGAAAAACACTTTTTTCCAGGTAGCGTCCGACCATAAGACCTATTTGGATGCGTACTGACGAGATAAACACTTTATTTTCAAATAGCGCAAGACGCATGCGACATACTTGGATGCGTACAGACGGGAAAAACACTTTTTTCCAGAAAGCCAAGTCGCATTCGGCATACTTGGATGCGTACAGACGAGAAA
Source organism: Camponotus fellah (assembly GCA_030586385.1). NCBI lineage: Eukaryota > Metazoa > Arthropoda > Insecta > Hymenoptera > Formicidae > Camponotus > Camponotus fellah. The sequence continues at coordinate 3,190 of JAPIVC010000855.1, read as the reverse complement.
AACACTTTATTTTCAAATAGCGCAAGACGCATGCGACATACTTGGATGCGTACAGACGAGAAAAACAATTTTTTTTTCCAGATAGCGTCCGACCATAAGACCTATTTGGATGCGTACTGACGAGATAAACACTTTATTTTCATATAGCGCAAGACGCATGCGACATACTTGGATGCGTACAGATGAGAAAAACACTTTTTTTCCAGATAGCACAAGTCGCATTCGGCATACTTGGATGCGTACAGACGAGATAAAACACTTTATTTTCAAATAGCGCAAGACGCATGCGACATACTTGGATGCGTACAGACGAGAAAAACACTTTTTTCCAGATAGCGTCCGACCATAAGACCTATTTGGATGTGTACTGACGAGATAAACACTTTATTTTCATATAGCGCAAGACGCATGCGACATACTTGGATGCGTACAGACGAGAAAAAACCTTTTCTCCTTTCCAGAAAGCGTTCGACCAAAGACCTATTTGGATGCGTACTGACGAGATAAACACTTTATTTTCAAATAGCGCAAGACGCATGCGACATACTTTGGATGCGTACAGACGAGAAAAAACACTTTTTTTCCAGATAGCGTCCGACCATAAGACCTATTTGGATGCGTACTGACGAGATAAACACTTTATTTTCAAATAGCGCAAGACGCATGCGACATACTTGGATGCGTACAGACGAGAAAAACACTTCTTTTTCCAGATAGCGTCCGACCATAAGACCTTATTGGGATGCGTACTGACGAGATAAACACTTTATTTTCAAATAGCGCAAGACGCATGCGACATACTTGGATGCGTACAGACGAGAAAAACAATTTTTCCAGATAGCGCAAGTCGCATGCGGCATACTTGGATGCGTACAGACGAGAAAAACACTTTTTTTCCAGATAGCGTCCGACCATAAGACCTATTTGGATGCGTACTGACGAGATAAACACTTTATTTTCATATAGCGCAAGACGCATGCGACATACTTGGATGCGTACAGACGAGAAAAACACTTTTTTTTCCAGATAGCGTCCGACCATAAGACCTATTTGGATGCGTACTGACGAGATAAACACTTTATTTTCAAATAGCGCAAGACGCATGCGACATACTTGGATGCGTACAGACGAGAAAAACACTTTTTTTCCAGATAGCACAAGTCGCATTCGACATACTTGGATGCGTACTGACGAGCATAAGACCTATTTGGTTGCGTACTGACGAGATAAACACTTTATTTTCAAATAGCGCAAGACGCATGCGACATACTTGGATGCGTACAGACGAGAAAAACACTTTTTTTCCAGATAGCGTCCGACCATAAGACCTATTTGGATGCGTACTGACGAGATAAACACTTTATTTTCCAATAGCGCAAGACGCATGCGACATACTTGGATGCGTACAGACGAGAAAAACACTTTTTTCCCAGATAGCGTCCGACCATAAGACTTATTTGGATGCGTACTGACGAGATAAACACTTTATTTTCAAATAGCGCAAGACGCATGCGACATACTTTGATGCGTACAGACGAGAAAAACACTTTTTTTTCCAGATAGCGTCCGACCATAAGACCTACTTTGGATGCGTACTGACGAGATAAACACCTTTTATTTTCATATAGAGCAAGACGCATGCGACATACTTGGATGCGTACAGACGAGAAAAACACTTTTTTTCCAGATAGCACAAAGTCGCATTCGACATACTGGGATGCGTACTGACGAGATAAACACTTTATTTTCAAATAGCGCAAGACGCATGCGACATACTTGGATGCGTACAGACGAGAAAAAAACTTTTTTTCCAGATAGCGTCCGACCATAAGACCTATTTGGATGCGTACTGACGAGATAAACACTTTATTTTCAAATAGCGCAAGACGCATGCGACATACTTGGATGCGTACAGACGAGAAAAACACTCTTTTTCCAGATAGCGTCCGACCATAAGACCTATTTGGATGCGTACTGACGAGATAAACACTTTATTTTCAAATAGCGCAAGACGCATGCGACATACTTGGATGCGTACAGACGAGAAAAACACTTTTTTTTCCAGATAGCACAAGTCGCATTCGACATACTTGGATGCGTACTGACGAGATAAACCATAGACCTATTTGGATGTGTACTGACGAGATAAACACTTTATTTTCAAATAGCGCAAGACGCATGCGACATACTTGGATGCGTACAGACGAGAGAAAACACTTTTTTTCCAGATAGCGTCCGACCATAAGACCTATTTGGATGCGTACTGACAAGATAAACACTTTATTTTCATATAGCGCAAGACGCATGCGACATACTTGGATGCGTACAGACGAGAAAAAACACTTTTTTCCAGATAGCGTCCGACCATAAGACCTATTTGGATGCGTACTGACGAGATAAACACTTTATTTTCAATAAGCGCAAGACGCATGCGACATACTTGGATGCGTACAGACGAGAAAAACACTTTTTTCCAGATAGCGTCCGACCATAAGACCTATTTGGATGCGTACTGACGAGATAAACACTTTATTTTCAAATAGCGCAAGACGCATGCGACATACTTGGATGCGTACAGATGAGAAAAACACTTTTTTCCAGATAGCACAAGTCGCATTCGACATACTTGGATGCGTACAGACGAGAAAAACACTTTATTTTCAAATAGCGCAAGACGCATGCGACATACTTGGATGCGTACAGATGAGAAAAACACTTTTTTCCAGACAGCAATGTCGCATGCGGCATACTTGGATGCGTACAGACGAGAAAAACACTTTTTTCCAGATAGCGCCAGACCATGAGACCTATTTGGATGCGTACTGACGAGATAAACACTTTATTTTCAAATAGCGCAAGACGCATGCGACATACTTGGATGCGTACAGACGAGAAAAACACTTTTTTTCCAGATAGCGTCCGACCATAAGACCTATTTGGATGCGTACTGACGAGATAAACACTTTATTTTCAAATAGCGCAAGACGCATGCGACATACTTGGATGCGTACAGACGAGAAAAACACTTTTTTTCCAGATAGCGTCCGGACCATAAGACCTATTTGGATGCGTACTGACGAGATAAACACTTTATTTTCAAATAGCGCAAGACGCATGCGACATACTTGGATGCGTACAGACGAGAAAAACACTTTTTTTCCAGATAGCGCAAGTCGCATGCGGCATACTG
>JAPIVC010000854.1:0-21745 GCA_030586385.1 Camponotus fellah | reverse complement strand
CTAGCAGAAGCTTATCCCACCCTCTCCGCCTTCTCCCGGACCCCCGCCCTGCGGAGGACGTCGGCGGTATATCGGTTAATCATCGATACTTCCGATCCGGAATCAATCAGGGCATCAAATCGTCGACCCTTGATTGTTACATAGAGATGAGGTCGCGGAAGGAATCTTATTCGGGATTTTGTGCGGGGGTCATGACCGCGGAATCCCCCACCCCTGACGCGTTTCCCGGACGGGAATGGCACTCGATAGTTAATACACCGTCCTTACCGCATTTTGAGCAAAATTTCACAGCGGGGCGCCGGCACTGGGCCCTAGTATGCCCTCGCTGCTTGCAGTATCAGCAGCAGTCACGTTTATTATACGCGGCGGCGATCGTGGGCATCGGTTTTTCACGCTTTTTGATATCCTTCCTCTCCCTTTCTATGTCCTCGAATTCCCTCGCCCGGGACTGTAGTTCGGTGTTCCGTACATCGTCCACCCGGACGTACGTCTTATAATTGGGATGTATGTTCTCGTAGACGAGATCGAGCTGTTCTTCGCGCGAAAATCCCCCAGTTCGGCGCATCAGTGTCATCATGACCGTGGAGTAACGCGTAAATTCCTCGCCGCTCGCCTGATGTCGCTCCATAATTTCCCGGCGTAACGCGGCCGTATCGGAAGAAATTGTAGACGGAACGCGTGTTCAAAGTCGTCCCATGTCCGCCAATTCTCGCTGTTGTTGTGATACCAGAGAAGGGTATTGCCCTTTAGTATCTCGGGCAACTCCTTGAGCATCTGGGGCCCCGAGACCCTGTACCCGTCTCTAATTTCGCGGAATCTCTCTAAGAACGCGGCGGAGTCCCGACCATCGAAATGGCACCCCCATTTGCGTATTTAATAATTGATAATTTTTGCGTCCGCGGGAGGGTCTTCCACCCGGGGAACGACATAGGGTTCCGATAAATTTGGCGTGGTCATAGCGACGCCCGGAGCCGGGCCTGTACTCGTCTCCCCCCCCCCTTGCGGCTCAAATTCCTCCGGATTGTCGTCGACGAAAATACTCATTCATCGGCGGAAGTCGTCCAGCAAATTGGAGTCATCGAGGTCGTATGACCGTAGAATGCCCGCTAGTTGGGCCTTCGGTAGGGTATATATCCACCCTTTCATATCCGCATATTCTACACACACACTATGCCTTCTAATGTTTAACAAAATTCACGGTCGGGCGCCAATGTAAGTTCCGTTTTTTCCGCGAGTCGGGCTATTTAATTTTCGAGCGGATAGCCGTCAGTTTCCAGGAATCGCCGAGTATAGATAGGAAGAAAGAAAAGATCCGAGTTATATAAAAACATGCATTTAATGTGTTGTGTACAATGTGCGTGCGTGCGTGCGTGCGTGCGTGCGTGCGTGCGTGCGTGCGTGCGTGCGTGCGTGCGTGCGTGCGTGCGTGCGTGCGTGCGTGCGTGCGTGCGTGCGTGCGTGCGTGCGCGCGTGCGTGCGTGCGTGCGTGCGTGCGTGGCCGCGTGCGTGCGTGCGTGCGTTAATCGTTATAATTATACGTTGATTCGCGGCGCGAAGTAAAGCGATGATTACAGTAATCGCGGGCGTCGGGATCGTGAATCGCGGTAAATTATGATTATAATTGTCCGCTTTCGGCGAAATACTATATAAATCGCTTTTCCGTGCGATACGCGTTACACGGCGAGTTTTTGTGGCCCGGCGGCCGGCTTTTTGTCACGTTTCTTGTGCGCTCAGCTGTGCGGGATTTTCTATCGCGATTATGATAGCAATGACGCGTGTATGCAATGACCCTAAAAAATACCTGTTTAAAAAAGGTAAAGAAAAAGCGTCGAGTTCATCTAAAAATCGTCTCACAAAAAATAGTTATCACAAAAAATTTACAAATGTACTGATATTAATTATAAAATTGCGTCAAGTTGGGGTGCAATTTCACTTTAACTTTGTTAGTATTATAAAATTTTATACATATGTGCCTTTATATAATATAATCCGCTGCTGACAAATAGGTAGAAATTTCGTTTAAAATCTATTACATTTTTGTCATGAAGAAGAACATTTTTTGTTAGAGTTGAATCAATTTTTTAAAATAATAAAAGATTACGTCAAATGATTTTTAAATTTTCTAGGAAATTAAAATAAGATTAAAAAACCTTATTTAAAAATTAAAAAAATGAAAGATTACATCAGTAATTTTTAAATCTTCTACAAAAATAAAAGAACAAATTTTTTTAAAAATTAAAAATTAAAAAGTTATAAATTAAAAAATTTTAAATAAAAAAACTCGGCCCGCTGCCAATTTGATTAGCAATAATAATAAATGAGCAATTACATACTAGCATTATCAATAATTACTAGGCAGCGCCGAGTTTTTTTATTTAAAATTTTTTAATTTATAATTTTTTAAAAAAGATATTAGATTGACAATAGTCGGGAGTAACAACGGTAACATAATGTGAGTAAAAATAACTTTCTATGCAGCTATATAATTATGATTATATGATATTTTGTATATAAATAATTAATAAGAGTAAATATTAGGGTTGCGCAACAATATAACATAATGTAAGAGTGAATATTAGAGCTGCGCAATAACATAACATAATGTAAGTGCGAATATTAGGGCTGTGTAGCAACATAACATAATATAAGAATGAATAATCTTCTGCGAGTCACATAATTATGATTAAATAGTATTTTTGCAATCATATAAAAGTTTATATATTTGCTACAATTAGTCAAGAATGATCGCAGAAATATTATATAATCATAATTATATGGCTACAGAAGATTATATTCTCTCATATTATATTATATCACATTATTTATTATTATGACTATGCTGCAAATAAAAATAATTATTATTAATAAATAATACAACAATAATATAACATAAAGTCAGAAAGAATCTTCTGCGTAGTTATACAATTATGATTATATAGTATTTTTGCAATGAAGTTTATATATTTATTGCGTAGCTAAGAATGATTGTAAAAATATCATATAATCATAATTATATGGCTATGCAGAAGATTATTTATTCTCGCATTATGTTATATTATTTATGTAAAAGTTTATATATTTGCAGCGTAATCATAATAATAAATAATACAACATAATAATATAACATGTAACAATAATATATAATGTGAGAGAGAATTTAATCTTCTGCGTAACCACATAATTGATTATATAATATTTCTGCAATCATAGATTAAGGGAGGAATAGTTTATAGGGTCAAAAATTTCGAATTTTTTTTTTTACTTTAATCGATAATAGTACTCTCAAAGAAGATACTCGTAAAGTTATAGAGTGGAATTCGAAATATTTTTATAATTATAGCTTGAAGAGCAATGTAGGAGCGCGCAAGTATAGGAGCGCGCGATAGGAATTAAGGTTGTGTTGTATTTTTTGAATTTTAATATGGTATTATTTTGCTCGGCAAATGTTTGTCGAAGCATATTTGAGCCAGTGTTCATATACAGGAAATCTGTGTATATGTTTATATGTGTAAGTGTACCTGAAACGTCTAATTGATTTACAAAGAAATTTTCAAAAAGAAGAGCTCGTGATGAATATAGAAAAAGCTATAATGGCAACATTATATTACTATTATTCTACAAATGAACAACCAAGACATGAAAATTATCCAATAGAAGCCGAGAGTGCAAAGCTGAAGCTAGAGATGAAGAAAAAAAAAATTACGACCATCCTTCTCGAATTATTACATCAGATATTGAAAAACATCTTATTCCTATTTATGAAGAACTGTCAAAAGAAGAATTTTTAACAAGAGCCTTAGACATACGCAAAACTCTAATGAGAGTTTTAATTCAACGATCTGGAGTTTAGCTCTGAAACATTTGAATTTTGATCCGAAAATTATTGAAATCGCTGCTTTTATTGCTGCAGAAATCTTTAATGAAGGATATTCCACCATATTACAAACAATGATATTGCTAGAAATAAACATTGATCAACAATGTAAAATATTCTCCGACAAATACGACGAAGAACGAGTTACGAGACAGGAGCGACGCGGACTAAGCAGCATATATATATAATATTTAATATATTTATAATATATATATATATATACAGGGTTCAAAATAACCCCTGTGTCCCTGAAATGATATATTATTGAGACAATTCTAAGACGATTTTTCCTTTTGCAAAATTTCGTCCGAAGCTTAGTTTTCGAGTTATTAAATAAAGTAGTTAACGCATGACGGGTCGGGTACAAGAGGCAGGCAGGGGCGACGCGATTAACCGTCAACCGCGGGGCGCCTGCTGCGATCAGCTGATCATGCACAGACACACATGCGAACACATACATTCTCTGTCTGTCTGTCTGTCTATCTCTCTTTCTCTCTCTCTCTCTTTTTTCGCTCACTCACCTGTAATTTTTTTTTTTTTTACGAGAAGGGGAAAATGCATTTTATGCATACTCACCGGTCGATCCAGTGAGTTATGTGGGAGGCTAGTACCAAGTCGAATTACCAACTCGGTACTCCTACCCACTAAAAACTCCTCTCTTTTTATGAATTTTCTTTGACACACTGTCTCTCTGTCTTTCCCGAGATCTGTTTTCACATAACGTCAAAAAATAGTTATTATTACCTTGTTCGATGACTTTTGATGTATTGCTGTAATTGCTTGAAGGAGAAATGAATTTTCCGATAGATCGTACGTTCTCAAATTTAACGTAGATATCACGTTGCACAAGGCAGAAATCCACACTAAATTATTAACTGAAAGTTTTTCTTCTTTCATGAACTGCATTCTTTTATAAACTTTAACGTAATCACATTTATTATTCACTCGATGAGACGAGAAATTTACTGATGACTATCACTAATCACTGTCGAATAATAACTGTTGGCGATTAAAATCACTCGTTGAAAGAAACGTGCGCGGACATGTTACTTGCGACGCGACGACGCGACGACGCAACAATGCGACGGCAAGCAGTTTTTTGTCATGATAGGTTGCGGTAGGTTAAGGTACTACTGGCGCTATCGAACGCGATCATGTGTTCGATTGAAGAATGCATGGTAGACATAATAAACATTTAACATATTAATATTATTATTATTATGAATGTGTGTGATATCCATATATCGTATGATATCTATTTAAAAATTAATTAGATTAAATAAGTGTTTATAAAATATTTATTTAAAAACACTTATTTAATCTAATTAATTTTTAAATAATATCATACGATGTTATTAAATATTACTTTTACTATTATCATATTAAATATTAATATTTATTTAACTATTTTATCTATTTATTTATTTATCTATTTCACCTATTTATTTTTAACTATTTATTATCAATGATCGAAAATCGGTCATTGATAATAAATAGTAAAAAAAATAAATAGATGAAATAGATAAATAAAAAAATATTAATTAATCGAGTTTTATTCTCTCTCTCTCTCTCTTTTTTTTGTGTTTTTAATTCGGCGTATCGTCTTGCAGCAACGTAATGCTGCCCGTTGGATGCACCGAGTGCCATTATCATGTCGTAATATTCTTCAATCATATAGCTTGCCATGTTCTCTTAACTCTTCTTTTAATAATCGAGCGATTATTGATTTCAATATCGATTGTCTCTCTGTATTTATACGATCTTCGCGGGGGTCCATACCCCCTCCACGCCTCCCGCGATGAATCCCGCGATGAATCGATATTGGAATCAATAATCTGTTATATGGATTAAATATTCCTTCTCGTGTAAATAGCGATTCATCGCTAAATATTATTCGAGAAGGGAATCTAGGATCTCTGTCTACGCTTCTAAGAAAATTTTCACAGAATGCTCTTCTCAGAGGATAATCTTCTGGTCTTAATTGTTGCACGCGAGTATAATGATAAGCGTGCAACTTTTCTTCTCGTAAAATCCTCTATACCGTTGAATATGAGAGATTGTGCTCTCGAGAAATAGTCCGAATGCTTGTCTCAGGCTCTTGCTCGACAGCACGAACCACTTCTTCGGTATTCCGCAAATTTCTTGCGTTTCGGTTTCTTCCAACGTTGTGTTTATTCGGGAGAACATTGCCCGTTTCGAATAATCTTTGGGCTGCTCCGAGTATAACATCAGGCATTGGATGTCTCGCCCGATTTGGGTATAATTCGGCGTATCGTCTTGCAGCAACGTAATGCTGCCCGTTGGATGCACCGATGCCATTATCATGTAATATTCTTCAATCGTATAGCTTGCCATGTTCTCTTCGTGGAGCGAAGAAAATCCCAGAGCTACACGAGTCAGAAATTTTCAGACTCGTTGGAAGCTCAATATCTGAACAGGAATTATGGGAACAGAAATACTGGGCCCAGTTATCCTCCCGGTATATTTTAACCAGCGGAGCATATCTGGAATTATTGGAAAATAATTTACCAGATTTTCTAGAAGAAGTGCCGCTATCGGAAAGAAAAGAAATTATATTTCAACAAGATGGTGCTGGTCCATACAATGCCAGGATTGTGACAACTTTTTTAAACAACAAGTTTCCTGGACGTTGGATGGGCCGATATGGTCCGATACGTTGGCCTGCTAGATCTCCGGATTTAAATCCATTGGATTTTTTTCTTTGGGGATACTGCAAAGAAACGATCTACAAAACGCTCCCTGAAGATGTAGAAGATTTAGAAACAAGATTACGATATTCCATATGGTCCATAAAAGAAGACGTAAATGTTCAACAAAATTTATTGAAACGCATGAGAGCGTGCGTTAGAATGGATGGAGGCCACTTCGAATATTTATTATAAATGTTCAAAATTAATCCGCCCTTTTTAAGGCGATCAAAAAAACGCTCTTTTCAGAGCGACCAATTTTTTAACGTATGGAGTATCTTATTTTGCAATTAAAAACACAAAAAAAGAGAGAGAGAGAATAAAACTCGATTAATTAATATTTTTTTATTTATCTATTTCATCTATTTATTTTTAACTATTTATTATCAATGACCGATTTTCGATCATTGATAATAAATAGTTAAAAATAAATAGGTGAAATAGATAAATAAATAAATAGATAAAATAGTTAAATAAATATTAATATTTAATATGATAATAGTAAAAGTAATATTTAATAACATCGTATGATATTATTTAAAAATTAATTAGATTAAATAAGTGTTTTTAAATAAATATTTTATAAACACTTATTTAAGCTAATTAATTTTTAAATAGATATCATACGATATATGGATATCACACACATTCATAATAATAATAATATTAATATGTTAAATGTTTATTATGTCTACCATGCATTCTTCAATCGAACACATGATCGCGTTCGATAGCGCCAGTAGTACCTTAACCTACCTATCATGACAAAAAATTTGCCGTCGCATTGTTGCGTCGTCGCGTCGTCGCGTCGCAAGTAATATGTCCGCGCACGTTTCTTTCATCGAGTGATTTTAATCGCCAACAATTATTATTCGACAGTGATTAGTGATAGTCATCAGTAAATTTCTCGTCTCATCGAGTGAATAATAAATGTGATTACGTTAAAGTTTATAAAAGAATGCAGTTCATGAAAGAAGAAAAACTTTCAGTTAATAATTTAGTGTGGATTTCTGCCTTGTGCAACGTGATATCTACGTTAAATTTGAGAACGTACGATCTATCGGAAAATTCATTTCTCCTTCAAGCAATTACAGCAATACATCAAAAGTCATCGAACAAGGTAATAATAAATTTTTTGACGTTATGTGAAAACAGATCTCGGGAAGGACAGAGGGACAGTGTGTCAAAGAAAATTCATAAAAAGAGAGGGGTTTTTAGTGGGTAGGGAGTACCGAGTTGGTAATTCGACTTGGTACTCGAGTCCCACATAACTCACTGGATCGACCGGTGAGTATGCATAAAATGCATTTTCCCCTCTCTCGTAAAAAAAAAATTACAGGTGAGTGAGCGAATAAAAGGAGAGAGAGAGAGAGAGAGAGAGAGAGAGAGAGAGAGAGAGAGAGACAGACAGACAGAGAATGTATGTGTTCGCATGTGTGTCTGTGCATGATCAGCTGATCGCAGCAGGCGCCCCGCGTAAGCGCCCGCGGCTGACGGTGAATCGCGTCGCCCCTGCCTGCCTCTTGTACCCGACCCGTCATGCGTTAACTACTTTATTTAATAACTCGAAAACTAAGCTTCGGATTAAATTTTGCAAAAGGAAAAATCGTCTTAGAATTGTCTCAATAATATATCATTTCAGGGACACAAGGGTTATTTTGAATCACCCTGTATATATATATATATATATATATATATATATATATATACATACACATTATAAATATATTATAAAACTATTTAGTATAGTAATTTAACTTGTTTTCTCTATATACATTTCATATACTTTTCATATACTTTTCATTTAAAATAATAAAATAAAAAAATTTAATGAGTGTAGTTTTCCACACCACCCACGAGGTACCACCAATGGCGCGTTAGATTTTTTTATGTGGATCTTCGCCTAGAGCCCTATTATACAACATTGTATTATTTTGTCATTTACAAGTATGATGTCTGTTATACAGACAAGATGTTTTTAATACTTTTGCTTTCCACAAATATGATGTCTGTTATGCAGACAAGATATTTTTAAAACTTTTGCTTTCCACAAATATGATGTCTGTTATACAGACAAGAATATTCTTAATATTCTTACTTTTTATAAATATGATGTCTGTTACACAGACAAGATGTTTTTAATACTTTTGCTTTCCACAAATATGATGTCTGTTATACAGACAAGAATATTCTTAATACTTTTACTTTTTACAAATATGATGTCTGTTACACAGACAAGATGTTTTTAATACTTTTGCTTTCCACAAATATGATGTCTGTTATACAGACAAGAATATTCTTAATATTCCTTCTTTTTACAAATATGATATCTGTAACACAGACAATATGTTTTTCACGTATTTAACTTTTACAAGCGTAATGTTTGTAATAAATTTATTATTTATGAGATGAGGGGCCAGCTATGTCAATGCTATCTGCAGCATGTAATCTTAGAATACTTTTATTTTTTTTAGCAACGGTAGCATATAATTTATCCGCTGACATAAGAGACAAATGTTTTTCATCAATTTTCATTTTGATAGCTGTCTCGCCTCTCGTTTTTAATGCAGATTTAAATACATAAATAGCATTAACAGTAGCTGACGAAAAACTATTATGTTTTTTTGTTTTTAAATTATTTAAAAGAGAAAACATTCTCTCCGAATCGGCATTTGAATTTGGAAGAGATCGAAGAGTACTTATAATATTTGTTAAATTGGGATATTTAGCAAGATTGTTGTGTCGATTTTGTAAAATTTTTTTCCACATGTTGTCGAAATTTAATTTAGAAAAGTTTTGTTTTTCTTCCATTGTAAAATCTGATGGTAAGGCCATCCATTCCTTCTTTAAATCATTTTCATCAAAACCGCCGATAGTTTTAGCTATAAAAGAAACATCATTGAATGATGTTTCTATATTGTTATCAAATAAATTTATATATGATCGAAAAACTTTAATAAAAATATATTATTTAGAGGTAATCTTTTACGAATTTCTTCTGCAGCAGTCACATAAAATAATAAACAATTCTCTCGAACATTTGTAACTATGTTTATGTGACCTTTCAGCGTTAATTCGTTTAGATATTCCTCACATTCTAATCCCAAAATAATTTCATTAGTAGATTTTTGATTTTCTTTTAATGAAAATATAATATTTGAAGAAAATTTAAATATTCTTCTTTTATAAAATTTCGACAGATTTGTAAAAGAAAGTTTAAAGATTTTGGATATAATAAATGAATCCTTGTTTTTAATGCTTGAAAAAATGCATTAAATGCATTTAAAAAATTCAAAACGTATTTTAAAAATAGAAAATAAGCTTTTATCTCTACGTTGTCCATCATAGACAATAGATATTCTCCAGAATTTGTTTTTTCGCTCACAACGATTTCAGTAAGAAAATATTTAATTGTATCCCAAGATTCAAGAAGTCTTTCGATACATAAATAATGCGAAAGCCAGCGCAATTGAATTTCGATACATAAATAATGTGAAAGCCATCACACAATTTCAATATTTTGCGATTTGTTTCTTGGAAACACTCACAAAATTCACGAAAAATAGCCGTACGTTTCGGACTGCTATTGAGATAAATAGCAATTTTTTTTAGAAATTTGTCGCAATATGCAGGCATTTTAGAACATGCAGCGTGCGCTGCTAATGCGGAGGAATGACATAGGCATGAAAATGTTAATAAATGTGGACATATTTCTTCTAATTTTTTTTAAACGATAAATGTTTTCCTGTCATAACAGATGCATTGTCACATGATAAAGCTACGATATTTAAAAATGGTATCTGTAATTTTCACATTTCACATTTAAATGCCTCAAACTTTTCTTGACAACTTGAATCTTTGGCATCAATATCAATTAATTTAACTAATTGTGAGCAAATATCTAATGTCTCTGGATCAACGTATCGAACAAGAAAAGTCATCCATTTATCATTAGTTATATCAGATGTTTCGTCAATAAAAATTGAAAATTTTGTATTCTGAATTTTATTGACAACACGATCTGTTTTAACTGGGCATAAAACATTTGTAATAATGCTTTTACATTTTGTTCGGCCCATGCTCATGCTTTTTAATACATTAGGGTCTTTCCCAATATGTTGAAAAAAATTGAAGATTTCTTTTGCAATTTGATACGAAATATTTTTATCAGCAATTAATGCAGCATATCGAATTTCTGCTATTTTTTTTCGCTCTTCAAACGACAAAAGTGAATCATCTGTTATGTTTATATTTTTGTATTCTTTGTTTCTGTTTTAATTTTACATATTTCTATATGCGCTTTGGATTCTGCGATGATAAATTTTCGATAAATCACCTCTCATTGATTTATCACAAAATGAACAAAAAAATAAATTTACATCATGTGATCCTTTGCGTAACCATGGCTGAAATAATTCAATTTCTAGCCATTTTTCTTGAAATTTATATTTTTCGGATATTTTTTTATCCGAATTTTTATTATTATTTTCATTATTAGTATTTAAAACTGAATTATTTTCTTTAATATTATTTTTATGACACGCAGAATCTGCATGTCTTAAAATATGTGTATTACATGAAAAATTTTTATTGCATATAATACAATGGTACAAATTCTCATCATAAGCTACTCTGCGTACCCAACATTTAAATCGATCATCATTGAGCCAAGCATCTGAAAAGCTTCGCTTAGATTTTTTTCTCAATTCATCACTCATTTTTGTGAAACAAAAAATAGACAGAAACAAAGAATTGAAGAAGAGTGAATAAAAGAAGCTAAAGATGAAAAATGATATATATATATATATATATATGTATGTATATATATATATATATGTATGTATATATATATATATATATGTGTATGTATATATATATATATATATATGTGTGTATATATACAGGGTGATTCAAAATAATCCCTCTGTCCCTGAAATGATATATTATTCAGACAATTCTAAGACGATTTTTCCTTTTGCAAAATTTCGTCCGAAGCTTAGTTTTCGAATTATTAAAGAAAGTAGTTAACGCATGACGGGTCGGATACAAGGGGCGACGCGATTCATCGTCAGACGCGGGCGCTTACGCGGGGAGTCTGCTGCGATCAGCTGGTCGTTGCACATACAGACACACATGCGAACACATACTTTCTTTGTCTGTCTGTCTGTCTCTCTCTCTCTCTCTCTCTCTCTCTCTCTCTCTTTCATTCGTTCACTCACCTGTAATTTTTTTTTACGAGAGAGGGGAAAATGCATTTTATGCAGACAGACAGACAGACAAAGAATGTATGTGTTCGCATGTGTGTCTGTATGTGTAGCGACCAGCTGATCGCAGCAGGCGCCCCGCGTAAGCGCCCGCGTCTGACGATGAATCGCGTCGCCCCTGCCTGCCTCTTGTACCCGACCCGTCATGCGTTAACTACTTTCTATAATAATTCAAAAAGGTTCGGACGAAATTTTGCAAAAGGAAAATCGTCTTAGAATTGACTCAATAATATGTCATTTCAGGGACACAGGGGTTATTTTGAATCACCCTGTATATATATATATATATGTGTATATATATATGTGTATATATATATGTGTATATATATATATATATATATATACATATAGAAATTTGAAATAATCAGAACTCACACACAAATCGGGATTGTGACAGTTCTTGAAGACCAAGATTTCAGAGCACGTAAAAATACGTTTACTTGACAGTACAAGGCGACAAGATTATCTTATGAAAATAAATCCCGCGAAACAAATGAACGGCGTAAAACAAATTAAACGGCATAAAACAAAGCCGAGTTTGCCTTATGTCTCAGTGTCTGTTTACCAAAGCACGGCGACAGATTAAACATAATGTCTCGTAAGTAAATCATTATTTATACAAAATATTTATAATTATTATTAAGAAATTTTAATGTTTCTGTTATAATTTTTTTTCTTAATAATTTTACAGAAAATATTAATGAAGAAATGGGTGCGCTGGTGCTTGATGCACCTGACATGCCGCAGGTGCTGCAAATATTTATGCAGCAGCCGCCGCCGCTGCCGCAGCAACAGCAAGAAGAGCAACAGCAGGAGCAAAATACATTATTTTTTATATTAAATTATATTTTATAAAATTATATACATATACATACATATATATATATATATATATAATAATTTATTTTTCAGAAAATAAAGAAAAAAAAGAGCAGGCGGGCGGGCTGGTACGCGCAGCGCAGCAGGGGCGGCTGGGGCGACCGAGGTCGAGGAGGCGGCCGAGGCGCCGTGATAAAAAATTATTATTATTATTAATATGAAATATTATATAAATAAATAAATATTATATATAATATAAATAAATATATAATATAAATAAATATTATATAAATAAATAATAAAAAAATAATAAATAATTCATGGAATATTTATTTACCCAATATTTTTTTCTTTTTATCGTTTATTCTTAGATATTTTTTCCTCCTATACATATCAATACAATGTGGTATAATAGGGCTCTAGGCGAAGATCCACATAAAAAAATCTAACGCGCCATTGGTGATACCTCGTGGGTGGTGTGGAAAATCACCACACTCATTAAATATTTTAATTTTATTATTTTAAATGTATATGAAATGTATATGAAATGTATATAGAGAAAACAAGTTAAATTACTATACTAAATAGTTTTATAATATATTTATAATGTATGTATATATATATATATATACATATATATATATATATACATATATTATAAATATATTAAATATTATATATATATATATATATTATAATTATTTAAATATTATTATTTATCGTATAATATGTATGTGTATACATATATATATATATATATATATATATATGCACATACATATTATAAACATATTATAAATAAGTTGTAAGATAAAAAGCTGTAAGAGAGAAACATTGAGCGCATATCGAGATATCGAGGAGCAAGCAGCGTGTCACGTCACGCATCGGCCGTCGCTTTCGTTAGTAGGAAGAAGACAGAAGACTGTATTCTGTCCTCTTCTACTATCCGAAGCTAGCCGAAGCGCCGAGCTCACACGTACGCTTACCCTCACATCCTCATTATCCTTTCCACGCCGTGTTGCATGTTGCTTGCAGCGGAGATCTGGTAGCTTTGGTGCGAGTGCACGAAAAGGCGAAAAGTGCAACAAAAGTGTAATTGCAACTTAAGTGTAAACAGTGTAAATACTCGAAGCAACACCAAAAGCGCAAAAGGTGTAAAAGCGCAGTAAGGGATTCTCAATCTGGGGAACCTAAAAGCGGCGCTGAAACATTGGACAGCGCATGCGTGGCGCCGCTTAGAGGAGTAGAGATAGGCGCTATATAAAGAACGTTCCGGGAGAACACGAGGATTTTTCCTGCTAGCTCCCACAGAGCAGAATAAAGTCCGGTATACGCGAACTAACAAAGAGCTTTGTTCAGTCGAAGTATATCGTTTAATAAGAGTGTAATTAATCATTTAAAAATATAATTAGCGGAAGATTTATTTTACGAGCGTGCGTTTAAATAATTGTGCGTGCGTGAGACAAAAAACAAAGAGAACCGATATTATTACATGTCGATATAATAATCACTTTATTTAACAAATATATTTTATTAAATATAATAAAAGTGCACTTTCGTTGTTTTTCCGCGAGTGAGTGGAAAATTCCCGTGTTTCCTAATTCCTGACAGAAATATCGCGTCATCTCTTGTGAATTGATCCAGCAGCTTCTATCAGGGAGTCCATTGTCCAGAGGATGATCCAGCGGCGACCTGGAACAAACAAAGAGGAATGGATAAACTAAAATAACGCAAGAGACGTGGCGGTGGAAAGTGCGTAGTAGAATTTGCGCATCAGTCGAGCGACAAAGGGAACGGCGGCCATCTTGGAATCGCCGGCGACGGAATGTAACAGTGAGAAGGCTCGGATTACATCGTACGAGTGAACGACTGGAATCTTCCGAGCAGTGACACTCAATTCGAGGATCCGTCGACACCATAGCAGTGGTCATCAACCTGGAGATTCGGATAGTAGGAATTACATCCCGGGGACAACTCTCCTTGCTTGTTGGCGGGTCAAACAAGCTAGCGACCGTTAAATTAACAAAGATAGGAACCTCATTTATTTGGAAATAATCAAATCTCTCTCCATCGTCCGATCACAGTTATTTCAAGTCCGTGCTAGTAAATATTGTCCGTAATACTGCTGAATCTATTAGTAAGTGACGAAGTCTGATAGCTTGTTTCCTTTAAAAAAATCGACGAGCTGATTAGAGAATCAGAATGTGAAAAACGTCGAGAAAGCAAACGAACCGTAATAAATCGCGTAATATCGCGTAGCCGGTGACGTTTTCGCTTTTCTTGGCGACCGTGACAGGATTGGTATTTGCAGGACTGGCATTTACAGGACTGTATTGACGGGATTCTATTTACAGGCAGTTACTGGTGTTTACAGGACTTAGCATTTACAGGACTAGCAATTACAAAACATGCATTACAGATCGAACATTATAGGACTGCAAATGCAGATCGGAGGTCAGTAATCGCAGTACGACTGTCGATAATTGTAGAACGACTATAGGTAATTGCAGTACGACTGTCGGTAAAGACAGAACGACGATCGGTAATTGCAGGATGATTGATGATAATTACGGAATAGCTGACGGTAATCACGCGATACTTGGCTTGTTATCACGTGAGAGTTTCGAAATAAAATATCGACTCTAGGTGCATCCGAGATAAATAAAGGGGTAATCGAGCGAAATTCGCGACAAGGGAAAGGAGGAATTACGCGACGGAATTTCCAACTTCCGACGGTACAAAGGAATGCGTTACGCATTCGCCGAAAAAAAGGCGAAATGTTGACGTGATTGCAAACCACGAAATCGGGCAAATCTGCGGATGAAATACAGGAGTCCGCGAGTCCGAAAAGCAAGATGTCATGGTCGATATGATGCTTAAAATTGAGTATCTAGGCATCGACTTCAGTCTCAAACAAGCTCAGTAAAAAGTTTATCGAACTAAGTCGCAGGTTAGACGAATTAGAGACGTTTAACAAAAAATCAGGGCGTGACGAATGACGATGCGGAACCGAAGAGGCGAAGGGAATATCGCCGGAGGGCGCGAATGATTTTACGTTTCATACCGTCCGTGTAGGGGAGAACGCGACAATTCTAACTAAATTACCGCGAGGTGGTTGGCTAAAAAATCCATTCAAAGAGATTCATTTCTTCGGACGAATCGACAAGCAGAATCCGATTAAATTCTTGCGTCGTTTCGAACGCACAGCCGAATACGAAGGCGTGAGGGAGAGCGACCAACTACAACACTTTGTCAGAAAATGTTTGCGCGGTGCTGCATCGACATGGTTCGATGTATGCGAGCCGGAAACTATGCGAGAAGCGCGTGAAATGTTTGTCAAACATTTTTGGAGAGACGAGCATCAAGCGAGATTCCGTGAAGAAATATATACCGGCAGATACAACGCGACGGCGGGCGAGAGTATGTCCGAATACGCGTTAAATTTAATAAAATAGGCGAAATTACTAGATCCATCGATGAGTGATCACGAATTGATCAGATGTGTCAAAAGACATTTCGGCCAGGGAATATCACGCGAAATGCGTCCCACGACCGTTAAAAGTGTAGAAGAGTTCGTTACTCTGTTAGATGAAATCGAACTCGAGTGCAAGCGAAATAGCAAGCTCAAGGTTCAAGAAACGGTTAGCAAATCGAAATCTTGCGCGGATAACAAATGCGCAGAGTCGAGCAAAAAGCCGTGGATTAAAAATAATAGCGTTAGCGCGAGTAATAAATTTACCCGCAATAACGTCATTACCGCGAAAGCTAAATCGGATGACGATGCATCCGCGAAAGAAAATGCGAAGGGCGAGAAAAACGTTGCTGCTGATAATCAGAAATACGCGCAGAAGAAGGAGAACAGAAATCTCGAGACGGCCACGAGAGTGGAAAAAACCGCGCTGCGTGAAGAATTTCCTACGCGTAAAAGCGTAGCGGCGGTCTAAGCGAACGATGCGACGGCAGATTCCGAGGAGAGTAGCGCGAGTATAGATAGTTCTAAGCTAGCAACACTGACAAGGAGACTTACGGAAGTGTAACTCACCGATTTTAATGAAACTTTGCACACTTGTAGAACATCGAAAAATAATCGATACGTATTTTTTTATTTCGGCAATGGTACGGGTTTAAGGGTAGAAACCATCCTTTGAACGTTAGGGGTAGTCTCCAAGCATAGACAGAAAACAATCATTTAATTTAGAAGAAAAATACTTCTAGGGAGGTTTTAGTACAGCTGATTCCGAATCTGACGTCAAAATTACAAAATTTAAAATGGCGGATCCAATATGGCGATTCTCTCAGCATCTCATGACAAAAGGGTGGTTTTTAAAATAGAAATAAGAAAATATTACATAAATAAATTAATAGAAAAAATGCTTTGAAAGCTTCTCATCTGTAAAATTTTTTTCTAAATAACAACGTATGAAAGTTATTAGTGGGTAATTGAATATTTAATCATTTTTCTTTTTTTATATGCATTTATATGAATGTAAATTAAATCGATCGTTTTCATAATTGAAGTTTGGCAATATATATAGTTATTAGGTCTTTAGATACTTGTGCGTTGAGCTTGATTGCTAAAGGCAGCGATAAAATTATTTTAGTTAATGATATATTTTTCCAGATATTTTTGGGATGTTTTTTTATAAGAGTTTATATATATATACATTATAGAAGTAATTTTATTTATTTTAACCTATTAAGTTTGCCAGTTGTTTATTTGAGCTATATTTATGTGAAACACGAATTCTACACATTTTATTCAATTAATTTTAGAGTGCAGCATTGTCTAATGCATTTTTATTTGAATCATTAGATGAATCTATCCAAAATTAAGTGTCATACTTTTTGTTACACAAAATATTTTTACACCGGTTGTCATTAGATATAAATCTTCCCGCTTCTTATCCTTGTTCCCTACTAGTTGATCGAAGTTGGTAGTGATAACTGTGAGAGCTGTATTCAGCAGTCCAATCCCCGTTCTTCAAGTACTTAAATTTAAAAGTTTTATAAACTACTCGCTGTGAAATTTAATTTCGGTAGATATTTTTCTCGTAAAACATCATATTTTTTCATCATTATATCAAACATCACATTATATTTTTTGTTTTTTTGATTTCTTTCTTTTGTTTGTACAATATGTTAATAAATCCTAAAAATATTTTAAAACTTTTGGCAGTAGCTTTTGAACAACCCGAATATAATTTAGAATCTTCTATAAATGATGATGAGAGAGCGTTTAGTTCATACTTGAAATTTTGATTAAGGATTCAACAATTGACAATTCCTCATTTATAGAAACTCATGATATTTTACAATTTGAAGAAGATTCATTTCATTTGATTATACAATCAGAACCATGTGCGATTGAAAACAGCGATGACAATACATTTGAAATAGAAACAAACTCAAATTTTCAATTACACGAATGTGAAGACAAAGAAATTGATAAAGAATATAAGCAAAAGCTGTTGAGTATTGGAAATCGGAGAAAAAACGTAAATTAAAATTTGAAACAGTTAAAATAAGGTTTACGATTAAGTTAAACGATTAACTTCAAAGTGTCAATTATATAGGTGGGAAGAACAGATCGTGGCACGTGGCGGAAATCGACTGGAGAAGCTAAAAAAAATTTCTGAAATTGTTTTAGATCAATTTAAAGAAGCTGTAAAAAAATCTGTAACAGTACACAATCTAGACATTCGTAAGTGGGCTCTGCAAGTGGGCTCACAAGATGAAGTTTCTTTGTCATCAAATTTATTTACAGCTTCTATAAAGTGGGTGAACGAATTCAAATACAGACATGGCATTGTTTCCAGGAAAATTAACAAATTCGTAACGCAGAAATCTATAGCTGATAAAAATCAGTTGGAAGCCAGTGCCAATGAATTTGTAGAGAATGTGAAGCAACAAATTTTGTTAATTGAAAAAGAAAATATTTTTAACTCTGATAAATCAGGGTTTAATTTGGAAATGCACACGGGACGTACTTTAGCGTTTAAAAGGACACAAACAGTAGAAAGTTTGGCGCAGTCAATAAATTCTATGACTCATAGCTACACTATACAGCCTTTAATTTCTGTAAATGATGTTTTGTTATCACCTTTGTTAATTGTTTTGCAGGAAAAGAATGGAACATTTGGCCCTATAGTCCAAAATAACCTCTTTAAATCTGAAAATGTCCTTGTGAAAGCATCAAATTCGGGAAAATTAACATCAAGTCTTGTGAGATCATGGTTTCAAGAAGTTTTTTTCTCAGCGTCTAATGAAAAGTCCATTTTGTTATTAGATTACTGGAGTGGTTAAAATTCATCAACTTTTGAACCTATTTTAAGAACAAAAGAGTACCTCAAAATAGAAACCATTTCTGCAGGAACAACTGGTAGAATTCAGCCTTTTGATGTGTTCTTCTTTGCCTCTAGGCCGTGGAAAAACTTCTTGAGACATTTTTCTGACATTGTCATTCTCCACAACTATAATATAAATTTACATCTCCGTAATAATATAATTAAGATCCAATTACTGATTCATAATCAGTTTTCTTCTCTCAGATTTTCAAATCTTATTAGTTATACGTGGTACAAAAGCGGTTATTTGGAAGAAAAACCACCTGAGTTTGAAAATCCCGTAAAATTTTGTTTCAAAGATTGTGCAGCATTTTGCGATTTATGCACAGTTATTTGCCGTAATAAGGTGCGCGTGGTGTAAGAAATTTTTATGCATCACACACTTTTTTACGGAATATTATTACTGTAAAAATTATTCTCAATAAATTAATAATTTAAAAAATTGAGGATACATAAATTTCTGAAATAGTGAGAGGCGAGGGGACTCACTTTAATCAAGCACCCCGAATAGTGAGAGGCGAGAGGACTCACTTTAATCAAGCATCCCGAATAGTGAGAGGCGAGGGGACTCACTATAAATAAGCACTCCGAATAGTGAGAGGTGAAGAGACTCACTTTAATCAAGCATCCCGTTTAAATAAGTACAGGGGGTACAGGGGGAAAGGGATTTAAAATCGGTCTGCAATCTTCTCGCAGTAAACCCTGAAAACTATAATTTTTATTGGCTAACTGCAGAGCATTTCAAACCAGAAGAATTTTTGTAATTTTAATCGTCATATTGGATCCGCCATTTTGAATTTTGTAAATTTGACGTCAGATTCGGAATCAGCTGTACTAAAACCTCCCTAGAAGTATTTTTTCTTCTAAATTAAATGATTGTTTTCTGTCTATGCTTGGAGACCACCCCTAACGTTCAAAGGATGGTTTCTACCCTTAAACCCGCACCATTGCCGAAATAAAAAAAATACGTGTCGATTATTTTTCGATGTTCTACAAGTGTGCAAAGTTTCATTAAAATCGGTGAGTTACACTTCCGTAAGTCTCCTTGTGAGTGCAAAAGCTAAAGAAAAAAAGATAAATAAATTAAAACGCGACCAAATAAACGAAGAGAGATTTGCGAAAGCTAAAAAACAAACCGCGTTAAAAGCCGCGACAATAAAAAACGGCGGGAGAGTCCCGTTAGCCCACGAGCCCGATAGCACACAACCACACATATCGCCCGATGCTTAAAGTAACCAGCACAGTTGACCAATCAGAAGGTCCTAGTGTTCTAACTGACCAATTAGCAACACCCGTGCGCTATCGGGCTCGTACGCTATCGGATCCCAAAAACGGCGACACTAAAATGTCCGGAAAACACAAAAGGGATGATGTGGATTCGGAATCCATAAGAAAAACACACCGTGAGCCGGAAAAATTGGTAAAACCGGGTGTCCAAAGTCGTTCGGATTCAAGCGAGCGAGAAAGTGTAAAATCGACGGGCGATGAAAATTCGTCTGCGAAGCTAGCACATCGTCTGACAACGTGACCGCGATAAAAGAAGCGTGCGCGAAAGACGATAAAAAAGAAAAGGTCGTAATACGTGATAAAAAAAGCGAACGCGACGAGAAATTAAAAATTTTCGAGATACAGAGTGACTGAAAATTAGGAATGGTACGTATCAAAGAAATAATAAACTGTAACGATGCGCCCGAAATGCATCATTTCCCGGCAAACATCGACCGGAAGCTGCCACCCGACGATCACCGGTCGGGCAAGGGCAGAGGGCTGTGTCCCCACATTTTTATATATTAGATAAATACCGGATAGGAACTCCGACAGAACACCGTCGGCCGGGAGCCGCAGGTTGAGAACCGCATGCGGCATCCCGAACTCCCCCTGGCGCACCCGATTCGAATCGATTGTCTTACCGGCACCAGGTGGGGGTAATTATCGAATACGCCGGTGCGGGTGATTAGCGCGATATAAAAAGAGCTCTCGGCGGCAGGTAATCCCAGATCCTTCCGATCCTCTGAGCAAGCGAAAGCAAGTCCGAAGGCAAGCCTAGCAAGCAAAGAAATCCTTAGCGAATCTAGAAGTTAGAGATAGTGAGAACGTCGCCGATTGATATCGGTACTTTAAAAGATCGCATTATAACCGAGATCCAATTCAGGCATCGCATCTTTTCTCGAGGTGGAACGAGAGTCGCCTCCGACGTTTGATAGCGTCGCGACACCTTCCTCCATCCCGCTTCCATCCAAAAGGGGAAATAAAAATTAAATACACGCGTCATTGCTATCCTAATAGCGATAGGAAATCCCGCACAGCTGAACGTACAAGAAACGCGACAAAAAGCCGGCTGCCGGGCCACAAAAACGCGCCGTGCAACGCGTATCGCACGGAAAAGCGATTTATATTGTATTTCACCGGAAGCGGGCAATTATAATCGTAATTTACCGCGACTCACGATTCCGACGCCCGCGATTATTGTAATCATCGCTTAACTTCGCGCCGGGAACCAGCGTATAATTCCAACGAGTCTAACAAATTATAACGATTAATCGAATCGCTGCCGCGCGCGCACAACCGCGCACACACACACACACACACACACACACACACACACACACACACACACACACGCACGCACGCACACACCCACACACACCCACACACACACCCACACACACACACACACACACACACACACACACACACACACACACATACACACATTGTACACAACACAATAAATGC
>JAPIVC010000853.1:0-21310 GCA_030586385.1 Camponotus fellah | reverse complement strand
AAATTTATTTATAATATAATAAAGAGAAAAAAATAGAAAATTACTCACTAATTATTCTACTAATTATTCTACTAATTATTTCTAAATTATTGATTACACTTACATATATATAAAAGGTCAATATTTTGGGAGAGTTATTAGTATTATATTGAGAATTTTAATAATATATTATTGAGAAAATGCTCACATATAATTATATAATTTTATAATTATATTATATTATATTATATGTACAATTTTGAATTATTACAAGTATCATTATCACTTCTTGAAAAATTGATTTTTTTTTGGATCAGTCTTTATGTAAATGACTATATTTAATTTAACTACATTTAATATTTCACATATTTATATTTATATTACAGTTAATATGGCATGGGAAATATTACTGCCATATATCTAGTATAAAATATTTTATTATCTTATCGATATTTTTATCTATAATATACGTTCTGTAAAAAAAGGATACACATATATATATATATATATATATATATATATAATTTATATATAATTTATATATATATTTAATTGATCCTTGGCTTCTTACAATCAGTCTGTTTCCTTAAATAGATATGCGATGTTGTAATCGATTAAAAAGTATCGAGATCAAGCGATGAGACTTGATTAGCTATACCTGCGAACACAGAATTTATTATCTGTTGAAATAGTCGATAGATTTAATTAGCACAAATATCGCATGTGTGCTACCCTATTTCCTAATTAATCTTACCGCATAAATTTTTACCGATCGCAATGTAAATGTAACCTTTGTTACCAAAGGTAGTGCCCCACGAGTTCTTAATGATATAATGTGGTATTCTCGCTGCCATATCATATCCCACAATCTGTACCACATGATTCAAACTGTTGTACGAACCGTCGCAGTGATACTGTATTATACCGCCTAAATAATTCTGCCAAGACATGGCATTCACTGCAGCCGCCACTGGTCCATGAGTAACGAGCAATGTCAAAAGATCGCTTTCAGCATTTACAAAGCTGGAACAAGCTCGATTAGTATTCGAAAACCAATGTTAGACGCATAGAGAGTGCAAAAATGTGTGCAACCTTTGTTTATGTAATCGGCAATTATGCAATTAGGATTATACATAACAGGAAATACATGTACATTAATATTCACTGCGCATAAAAAAATGAATAATTGAAATAATAATTTATAAATATAAAAATTAATCACCTATTGCATGTGAAATCCGTTATTTTAACTCCCGTCGTCTTTGCGGAAATTCTGAAATAGTATTGAATCGCTTTAAGCCATTGTGTTATTAATACAATTATATATAAGTCTTTAGATGAAGTCATATTTTTATATTGCTAAACAAATACTCTTGCCACTTGCACTTACTTAGATAATTTACATGGATCGTTTCGCCATGTAAGGGGATAAACATTCTCAGAAATGATTTTAGTTTTTGATGCCAGTAACCACGAAAGTAAACCGCATGTGTCACCGCCTTCGCACCCGTAATCAACGCCCGGCATACAATCGATCATCTGTATCATGAGATAAAAGATAAACTATCAGTTGACCTAACCATATAAATGAATATATAGAGACCTAAAAAACTTGAAAGATTTTCAGGAAATATCCAATTTTATTATTATATTGATTTTTTTCAGCATCGAGAAAAAGTTATATATAGCAAATCTTTTTAAAATCTTAAAACTTTTCTGTAGTTCTTTACGTGTAAGTGGCAGATTGTAAGTTGAAATATTAAGAGGACTGCTGGAAAAGAAAAGAAAAAATCTAAATGACTTTTGAAAGTCGGTCAATATAAATATATATATATATATATATATATACACACAGGGTGTCCCGCAACTACCGCTCAATATTTTAAAGGTAGATTCTCTGGTCAATTTCAAAACGATTTTTCCTCAGCGAAAATGTCGAGGCACTAATAGTTTTCGAGTTATAAATGATTGAAAATAAAGGTTTTTTCGCAAACTAAGCCTTATGGGAATAAAATATTAATAAAATCACATTCTTTAGTTAATTTTAGATAGAGTTTACTTTAATAGAATTTTAATTTAAGGCTTAGTTAGAAAGATACATCATGATAAAAATTGGGAATATGCAAAAAATAATGATCTTCGACATTTTCGCTGAGGAAAAATTTTTAAATTGGCCAGAAAATCTACCTTTAAAATATCATCCGGTAGTTTCGGGACACCCTGTGTATATATATATATATATATATATATATATATATAATAAATGTATTGGATAACAAAATTTATTTATATGTATACAATATATACGCATAAAGATACTTTTATCAAATTTGCATTTTGCACAGGCTACTCGCGTGTGCCCTTTCCAGCAGTTCCCTCGACTGTAAACAGAGAAGCGTGTCAGGAATATAACTACCTACTTCTTGCACACTAAAGGGATACAAAGTTCCGTTTTTGATGGCGTACATGGATTCGACCACCCCGATAGTGCTGAATGCCCAGCATGCACCGCAACTCTCCTGGTACTGAACTGGCCCTACGACCCCTCGATTCCGCCAGTCAAATTTAGAGGGTATACTCGCTTTTATTATTCGCCTCTTCCGGCGATTAATCGAGTTCGTAAAATGCGGATGATAATATGTCGTATGTTTTTGATCTAATTAATAAATTGCCATATTCATATCAACGAATAAATTGTGTATTGTATTTATATCTAACTCGTGAGCTTTCTTTCGACACATTTTTGTTTATTTTATTAAATATTATAACTGAATTCTGAAAGACTTTTTAAATAAAAATTTTAAATTTAAATTAATATTTAATTTTTTAAATGAATCTTGCGATTTTTTGTGTTTAATAAGACAAAACAATTATTAAAGGAATTCAATATTTCTCTAAAAAAATTGTTGAAATTAAAAAAGAATTATTATGTTAATTTTCTCTTTTGTTCTATTTTCACGATTATTTTTAAAGTTAATTATGATTGCTGTTAAAAGTATGCTTACCTCGCAAAGACAAATCGGGAAGCAGAGTTTGTTGTAAGAATTCATCTTCAGATAAATCAGAAAATTCTGTCAATCCATAATGCGCGCTTTCTTGAGATGATTGGAAACTATTCATCTTTTCAATGTGTCGCAATGATTTCTGCAATTAATTATATTTGCTAATTAATATTACTAAAATAAAAAAAACTGCATTTATATACAGCATTGATATAAATACAAAAAAATAATTTTTTAAATTACATTACTATATAATTTGAATTTTATGTTACTATATATATTTCTATATACTATATATATTTTCTTTAATATATTTATTAAATATATTTATTTTCCTATATATATTTATTATGTTTTATATAATATTAATAATTATAATATACATTTCAAATTAATTTGTACCAAGTTTCTAAAATAAAAACATGCAAGAAATATGATATAATCGAAGTAAATATAGAGAAAAATGTGTGTCTAAAAACGATACATTAATATTTTTATTTTTCAATCTGTTAATCTCGATAAAATTAATTAAAGCATATCGCACGCATATCGTATCATGAATAAATGATTCATATGATATATTCTTTTGAAATATGCATTGTTTGAAGGTTTGAAAATTATGTATATATATATAAGATAAACAATGAAATCCAACGATTAAATTCGTAGAAAATATATGCGCAATTGTTTGAAACTTGTGCGTCGCGTCTGTGTTTTTGCGACTACGATTTTGATAGATCGACTTATCGTTATCACCTGAAAGCACTCGAATCGCTTTTTATATTCTGTAGAATCATTCCTGTAGGATTTATTAAATTGGACAACGTAATTCGCAAATAGTTTGGCGTCTTCGACATTTTTGTCGGGCTTCACTTTAATCGGTATTATAAAAAAACACAGACTCACGACTAACACTATTATCACCACAGTACGCCACTCCATCGCGTCTCACACGCGACACAGGATGCACATTTTCTTAAATGTGCCCACAATATCGACATAAACTTGATATATAATAGAGGCAGAATAAGTGATTGCATAATTTAATTCAAGTAAAAGAGTCTGGATTTTAATTTCGCCATGTTTGATCGAATATGAAATAGGCCAATCAGCAAAAGATTGAAAATGTCCAAATTCTCTTTTACTGGCTTTTATTGGCTGCACTCAGCGGACTCAACCATTAAGCAACATGATTGGTTTTTACTTTTAGATCAATCAGCGTCGAATTACATCGAAAAATCTAGTAATGTTGCCCAACTGTTGAGTCCGCTGAATGCGGTCACTGTAAAACTTAAATGTAACGTAATTAAAATATTTTATTTTATAAAAATATTGCAAAAATATTGTAAAAATAAATACCGCATTCTATTTGCAGAAATAATTATCAATGCGAATGTTATGACTTCGGAATCAATTTTTTGTTATTACTTGCAGAGAGAAGACTGAGAGGTGTTTTACTTTTAGGTGATCTCTGAAAGCGATGCTCCCTCTATGGACATTGAAAACGCGATCATAAGCTACAAAGCCAATGTCCATAAATGAAATTCTCAGAGGGTAATATATAATGTGCACAATTTCTGATTGTATACATATACACATGTATACAGAATTTGGCAAATTTATAATAATTGACTCGCGATTCTGTAACGAATGCGTCCGTCAAATTTGATAATATATATTTAATCACTAATTTAGCATCGAATTTTTACATTTTATATAAAAATTTTTCGAATTTATTAATGATTCTTTGACATGAAAATACAAACAGTTACTCTTTTATGAATATTCAAAAATATATTATAGAAACAAATACTTTAATTTAATGAATTTAATGAATTATGTTAATTACTATTAATATTATAAATATTATAATTATATTGTTTAATATTATAATTAACAGCAATAATCGAAAGATCATTAATACATAATTAATTTTCATATCCCCTTTTATATATCTCTTGTTTCAATTTTTAATCGCTGCAATGAAGCATTACGATTCGATAAAGATTTATGATTGCGATAGAGTTTCATATTGTTAATTAATTTTTAATAATATTTAAAGCAAATTACGTTTCGATACTAATCGTAATCGTGTTTAATAAGAAAATTACAATATTCGAAGCGTTTCTCACTACTTTATTACTCAAAAGTCTCCGTGTGAATGATGACAAAGCGGTAATGTACAGCACGCTACTATTTATATTTTATATCGTTGCCGAAATATTTTATATATTATAAAATATACATTAACATGGAATATTAAATTATGGAAGTATTTTAATTTATTCATTAAAATTGATTATTTATTAAACAATCACGGAGCTAATTATTTGAATTTCGATTATTTTATTCGATTATTTTATTACACTTTCTCGAAGTCAAATTCTATAATATTTAGTTTTGCATTTTAAAAGATTAACTTATAGCAAACTAAATAAATAAATAAATAAATAATAGCGTGAAAAGAGAGAATATACTAATATTTTTATATAATAAATTATTATTAATTAAATTATATATATTTTTATTTATATTATTTATATTATCAGAGAGACATACAGGGGGAGTTTTAATGTTTGTGTCAATCTTTCTATCATGCTGGAGATTACCGACTGCATAATAAATTGATTGGTACATAAATGTCATTATATTCGTTCGTAATCATTTTTATCAAAAAAATTAATAAAAATTTATCACAATATGAAATTATTTGAAAATAAAACTTTATAAACAACGCTATATCCATATTTAATCTGCTATTAAATCTTTCTGGCATTAGACAATAATAATACCAATCCTAATAATGATAGAACATTTTTAACGAAAAAAAGAAAAGATACATTTCTTTCATTTAAATATATATTATTTAAATTAATTCGACTTTAAAGAAGCGTTCATCGTTGAATTACTATCAAAATCATTGCTTTCGGAAATTACGAAGGAAATTTTAATCTTACAATAAAAATTCGCAATTTTTAACAGGGCACCGAACTAGATGTCGCGAATGGATCTCATAAGAACCGGTGAGAAATAATTCTCCATGACGAAAATCGTTTCGATTCCTCAACGATACGAGCCACGCAACTTTCATTAACGTTTATTTAATGGAACGAATAATGATAACTCTTTTATTAAACCGACAATCTCATCTAAGAATGCGAAAAGAATGTGAGAAAAATACGGTGATTTCGCAACCATAATTTATTAATTTATTTATAAATATTTTCCAATACAAAATTCGTAAATACACTGAAAAAACAAATTATTAAATTCATAATAATTTACTCACGATTCTATAATATCAAAGATGATTGTTAAATTTTGTAATGTTAATATTCAATCGTTGACTTATTACACATCTTCGCTCTTTTATTCGAAATTTCTTTATATTTAATTAGCAATATTTAGGACATCTCTGACGAGAGGGACAAAACTCTTTTATTAAAATGATAATCTTGTATAAGGACACGAAAAGAACGCGGAAAGAACACGGTATTTTCGCAATCATAATTTAATAATTTATTTTAAGAATATTAGGTTCCGTGCAATATGAAATAAATAAATAAAGCTAACGGAAAGGATATCATTCAATTTATAATAAATTGATTCGCGAGTCTGTAACGAAGGCGTTTGTCAAATTTTATAATGCTTATACACTGAGCAACAAAATTATCGCAACAAACATTTTTATCAAAATTTCACTCAATTTTAAATAATCATAACTCCGCGAAAAATGGTCGTATCAGAAAATGTTTTTTTATTTCAAATTTTGCAGTCTCTATTTTAAAGAGAATTTGTCATATTTTGGCTTCCTCCTTTCCTCCCTCCCGCCATCTCCTTAAAAGTGAAGTCATGTTTTATTTTAAAAAGTTTGTATTTTGACGCGCTCCAAGGGGTGCAATGAATTTTTCTCGCACATAAAAAATCGTTATAAAAATTACCGTAGAATATATACTTTTCCGCACAAATTAAACAAAAATAGAAATCTGTACGATTTTTTTTGGCGAAGTGATGAATATTGACATGTCAAAGTTACCCGTGTATCTTTGTTAGTCTATTTATGCCTGTTACCGCCAGCATTAGCCCCGATGACCCACCACGAGGAGGTTGCTGGTCGGATTTTGTGCATCTTGTGTGTGTGTGTGTTCACTCTCCCTGTTATTTTTACTTTTCTGACTTTCTCACATATCATCTTTTATCTTTAGATAATATATTTTACTTTTTTCTCATTTGTGCTATTTTATACTGCTTTTATTTTATGATTTTTATGATTTTTATTAATTTATCTTTTTTTTGTTTGGTATTGTGTGTGATTTGTTTTTTTTTTGGGGGCTGGTTGCTCTGTCTTTTTTTTTACCTCAGCACATTTTTTATTACGTTTATTTTTCTGGACATTTGTTTTTTCACCATGTAAGATTTGGAGCTACATAATTGGACTGTTATGCTTCTCCATCATGCTAGAGGCTCATCTGTACACGCGTCTCTTACGTGTTTGCCCGTTTTACTTTCTTCTTTTTGCAACCACGCTCTTCACGCTTCGATATCATAGGTGAGCGACATGTCATTCCGTCGTTTTTTGCGAGAGTTAAATATAAATTTTTATTTACAAATTATAATTATGCGTCTCATCATTCTTTCTGCAATTCTGCAATTCTGCGTTTTTTGTAACACACTAAAATGACCACCTGTTTTTACTTGATTTGATTTTGCCCTATGTTTGCAATCTCTTTTGATATTTATTGTTATTGTAATTTGTGAGACATTGAAAATGATCCAGATCCGGATCGAAATGTTTGTCTTTCCTTGAATATAACTGTTAATTTGAAATTATTTGTTGTCATTTTTTTTGTTTTTGTTTTGCGTTATCTTTGCGCTGTGGTTTCCTGCCTATTGACTTTTAATATTTATATCATACAACCACTTTTGAATTAATATTATTTTTTTTCTAATAAATTTATTTAATAGGCTTAACAATCCTACATCCTGATTAACTAAAATTATTCGAGATTTGAGGAACCTATCTCTAATCATCACTTCACCTAATTATGTATATTTAAATTTCTAACGCCCTAACCGCGAGCCCTAACCGCATGCCCTAACCGCATGTCCTAACCCCTACTCTTTAGGCCAGTCGAACCTATTTTTCGTTGATCCTGACCACTTTCTTTCTCAATCTCTAATCAGAGATCGAAGAAGGAGATAATTATTCCTTCTTTTGCCGGATAATTAACGGTGTGAAATATTTACACTCATTTAATAACAATCGCTCGATTTCGCAATCGTTTAAATACTGAATATAACTTTATTTTAACAAAAAAAAAGTTACCTACAAATTTCTACAAATTATATTTTATAATAGAGTACATAATTAATGTGTGTATATTTATCATATTACAAATTATTTAATTAATTAATCATTTGGCTTTATATTAAGTTAAAATAAAGTTTAAAAACAATATTTACAAACAAATTCTACGATGGATGAGCTATGAGCAATTAGAAGATAAGTGCGTATTATAAGAAGCATCAAAAATTGATAAAATTGATAATTGTTAATGCGTGTTCTTTATTTAATAAATTAGACAAAAAATCTTTACAAAAAAATATTTTCTTAATCTCTTCTTTTTTTAATTAATATTTCAAAATATTTTCGCAAAGCATCCATTAATTTAATTTAATAATATAAACATTAATTTAATTTCATAATATTTAATTAATTTAATTTAATTTATTTTATTTAATCCATCTTAGCTCATCCATTTTAAGGTAACGGATTTATCTACAATCTACAATCTACATCGACATCTGCAATCTCTACGAATCCGTTACCTTAAAGTTAAATAAAAGTTTCTTTTCACTCACCGGCACTGATGCGCAACAGCGGAATTGTTGTTATGGAAGCTAGTTGTCTGCAACATACAAATATAAAATTCATTTATAATAATGCACAAAATGCAATTAATATTTAAAACAATTTTTATCGTGCGGAATTTTATATTTAATTTGTAAAATAATAAGCAGATAAAATAATAAGCAGATAAACGTATGGAAAAATTTTATAAATTTTTGAAATTGATTTTTAAATAGAAAATTCTATATGACATTTATAAAAATCTTTCCCTTTAATTTATTTAAATAATAAGATCGAATTATTGTTCGTTTATAACAAGTTAACGATTTGTAACAATTAATATATAAATAATAATATTCACCATCAGGTTGTTCCGCCGGTGCAAGATGCCTCTCCTAGACCTGCTCCTCCTCTCAGATCATCAGGGTTGTTGCATCGATCTATAACATACAAAAGAAGATTCTAATATAGCAGCGTCCAAAATAATTAATAATTAATAAAAAATTATTGTATACATTGAATTTTATATTCGATGCATACAATAATAGCAGATTAATAAAATAATTCTATAAATTTAAAGAACATTACTAATAATTCTCTTATAACTTTATAAAAGCTTACACCTTTATAAGATTATAGCTTTAATTTAAAAATCTTTTTCTTTAATTCTCTCTTATTTAAATATAAATAAAAATATAAATAAAAAATATAAATAAAAACATCAAATTAATTGTTGCGATTAATTGTTTAATTTAAATTATAATAAATGTATTTAATATTTAATATATAATTACAAATAAATAAATTGCCAGAAGGTTGCCGAGCCTGATGCCTCTCCTAGGCCTTCTCCTCCTCTCAGTCTTGAACGCGCGATACTTTACGACACTCCCGCACTCACGAGCGATATTTTTATCGCTATTTTCGCACTTTTACACGCGATACTGGACGGTTCCCGCACTATCGATGCGATTAAAAATTTTATATTTGATCGCGCGATGTATATACTTAATACGTATATACTTTTAACGGCACTCCCGGTTTCGGTACGAGCGAAAATCCCATTTCACTTACGAGACTCCACTTCGAGTCAACAGGTCGGGAATGCAACGATACAACGAGCAAGAATTAAGCCCAAACCGGAAAGAAGACGAAACGATTGACGGAAATACAGGAAAATGAAGTTCAACTCATTTTCGCGCATAATCCTATCTCGTATCGAACCTGGAACCGCTAAGCACGATTTCAGGTGCTCGGCCGGGACATATTGGACATGCCTCCCGCGGTTGCTATAAGCTACACCAGGCTAGTGGACGGCAAAAGAAGAGATACCCACACTTTTTAAACGCCATTTAGCAATTTAAAAAAATGGGGAGACAACCCCTTTTACCGAGCGAAAATCGCGCCTAGGGGAATCCACTCGACTCCTCGACAGGGTTAACACACGCAATGCGTGTGGCTGGTAGACGAGCAAAGAGGAGGGACCCATTGACGACCATTCCGAGCAATCGATCGAGTTCTAACTAATTCGGGCCGAATCACTTGACGAAGCACGAAGCAAGAACATCCCAGTTAATTGGCATCGGAAGTAGAGACTCGTGACAATAAGTGAAATTTTGGATTTTTAGAAAAAGTCCAAAGTTCCGCGAAAACGCGACGACGCGAGAATATTACAACGCGAAAACGGGAAAACGCGACGCGTTGACGAGGCGCTTGCCGTCCGCGGCACGTTGACGGCACCGACGACGCGAAAGGGTACTTGGCTTCCCATTCAGGCACCTTAAGATTTATCATAAATTGGAAAATTTATGATAAATCTCCAGAACCGTCCAGGTACTAAGCCCTCCCACCGCGACAAGGTGTACCCCATGGAAGGGTTATATTATATTATATATAATTTTATATATAACATAATATATAAATTTTAAAATTTTAATAACTTATAAAAGTATTGATGACTTACATCTTATTGATCCATCCATTTCCAAAACCTTCTTTTTTTCTTTTGTTTCACTTTATCCTCGTGGCAATCCATTCCAATTCTGGTTGCACTCATTTGAATTCTACGTTGCACTTATTCTCATTCACGAAAAGTTCCTTGTTTTACTTGCAATTGTGGTTAGAGAAAGAATTTAATAATATATGGAACGTCTCACATCACTACCTCACTGCTCGAGAGTCATTGACCGAATGATCGTAAGTCAGAAACATTATCACGGTAGTGTTTATATCGTCAAGGTTGACTATGTAAGAAAGAATTGGATAATATGTAAAAAAAACTCTCTCGTCTCTACTCAAGGTTACTGTGCAAATGATAATAAAATCGTGTCACATGTTAACAATAGCGCGATACTGTCTATCAAGGTCGAACACGGTGTTATTGATAAGTCTCTCGTTATTGAAATATTTTCTGTAATATAAAATATTTGTTCGCGGAATATTAAATTATATAAGTATTTTAATTTATTGATTAAGATTAATTGAATATTTATCAAACCCATTCATCTTGAAGTCTTTCGTTATGCTAATTATTTGCATCTATAATTCGATTGTTTTACTTCGTGTTCTCTCACAATTATATTATATCCCCCACAATTATATTTAGATTGTCAAGTAGAATAATAAAATAACACGGATGAAATATGTTTGTGACTCTAAATATTAAAATAATAATTATTGTTCGTAAAAATTGCAAACATCGATGCGATTATTTAATATGTTGGATTCCTATCATTTTATCCATTCTTGATTAAATTATATATAGTTTAATTAAGAAGGGTTGAGAATATTTAAAGCATTGGTCGAAATATATTTAATTCTAATATTGTTAAGGAAACAGCATTATAATAATAAACATCAATATGATCATAATATATTTAATTCTCTTGTCCCTTTTCTCTTATCCCTTGTTTCAATTTTTATTCGCCATAATGAATGATTACGATTCGATAAATATTTATCGTTGCGATACAGTTTCATGTCGTTTATCAAAAATTAATTAATTTTTAATTATTAATATTTATAGCAAATTATGTTTAATACTAATTGTAATCGTGTGTTATTGTTTATATTTTATATTGCTAAAGTCGAACACCGTGCTATCGGCAATTCGTTGAAGTATTTTATGTATCATAAAATATACACTAACACGAAATATTAAATAACAGAAATACTTTAATTTATTGATTATTAATTAAACAACTTCTCACGGAGCATTTCATTACGTTAATTATTTGCATCTGTAATTCGATTGTTTTACTTCATGTTCTCTCATAATGCAAATTACATTTAGATTGTCAAGTAGTACAACAAAGTAACATGGGTAAAATATATTTCACTCTAAGTATTAAAATAATAATTATTATCCGTAAGAGATCACAATAATCCAAGTGATTATTTAATATCTTGTATTCCTATCATTTTATCGATTCTCGATTAAATTATATATTGTTTAATTAATAAGAATTGAGAATATTTAATGCATTGGTCGAAATATAGTTAATTCTAGTATTGTTAAAGAAATATTATAAGCATCAGTCATGGATACTAACATAATTTAATTCTTTTATCCTCTTTTATGTATTCCCTGTTTCAATTTTTAATCGCAGTAATGAATGATTACGGTTCGATAAAGATTTATTGTTGCGATACAATTTCATGTCGTTAATTAATTTTTGTTAATATTTATAGCAAATTATATTCCGAGACTAATCGTAATCATGTTTAGTAAAAAAATTATAATATACGAAACGTTTCTCACCACTACTTTATTTCTCCAGAGTCACCGTGCGAATGATAACAAAGCGGTAACGTATAGAGCGCTATTGTTTATAATGT
This sequence comes from Camponotus fellah, assembly GCA_030586385.1. Lineage (NCBI taxonomy): Eukaryota > Metazoa > Arthropoda > Insecta > Hymenoptera > Formicidae > Camponotus > Camponotus fellah. Next base: position 8,644 of record JAPIVC010000853.1, on the reverse strand, counting down.
ATACTGCCAAAGTCGAACGCCGTGTTATCGATAATTCATTGCCGAAATATTTTATATATTACAAAATATATATTAACATGGAATATTATGAAAGTATTTTAATTTATTGATTAAAATTGATTACTTATCATACAATTCACGGAGCCTTTTGTTATGCTAATTACTTGCATCTATAATTCGATTGTTTTACTTTGTGTTCTCTTACAGTCTCTCCCCCCCCCTCCCCCCGCCAAATTATATTTAGATTGTTAAGTAGTACGATAAAGTAACGGATAAAATATTTGTGATTCTAATTAAAATAATAATTAAAATAATTATTGTCTGGAAAGTTTGTAACGACCGAAGTGATGATTTAATATTTTGAATTCCTATAATTTAATCAATCCTCAATTAAATTGTATATTGTTTAATAAATTAACAAGGATTGAGAAAATTTAAAGCATTGTTTAAAATATATTTAATTTTAATATTGTTAAGAAAATATTGTAAAGAAATATTATAATTAACAGCAATAATCGAAAGATCATTAATATATAATTAATTCTCTTATTTCCTTTTATATATCTCTTGTTTCAATTTTTAATCGCTGTAATAAAGCATTACGATTCGATAAAGATTTATGATTGCGATACAGTTTCATATTGTTAATTAATTTTTATTAATATTTAAAGCAAATTATGTTTCGATACTAATCGTAATCGTGTTTAATAAGAAAATTACAATATTCGAAGCGTTTCTCACTACTTTATTCAAGAGTCACCGTGCGAATGATGACAAAGCGGTAATGTATAGCACGCTACTATTTATATTTTATATCGTTGCCGCGAAATATTTTATATATTATAAAATATACATTAACATGGAATATTATGAAAGTATTTTAATTTATTGATTAAAATTGATTACTTATCATACAATTCACGGAGCCTTTTGTTATGCTAATTACTTGCATCTATAATTCGATTGTTTTACTTTGTGTTCTCTTACAGTCTCTCTCCCCTCGCCAAATTATATTTAGATTGTTAAGTAGTACGATAAAGTAACGGATAAAATATCTGTGATTCTAATTAAAATAATAATTAAAATAATTATTGTCTGGAAAGATCGTAACAATCGAAGTGATGATTTAATATTTTGAATTCCTATAATTTAATCGATTCTCGATTAAATTGTATATTGTTTAATAAATTAACAAGGATTGAGAAAATTTAAAGCATTGTTTGAAATATATTTAATTTTAATATTGTTAAGAAAATATTGTAAAGAAATATTATAATTAACAGCAATAATCGAAAGATCATATAATAATATATATAATTAATTCTCTTATCTCCTTATAATATATAATTAATTCTCTTATCTCCTTTTATATATTTCTTGTTTCAATTTTTAATCGCTGTAATAAAGCATTACGATTCGATAAAGATTTATGATTGCGATACAGTTTCATATTATTAATTAATTTTTATTAATATTTAAAGCAAATTATGTTTCAATACTAATCGTAATCATGTTTAATAAGAAAATTACAATATTCGAAGCGTTTCTCACTACTTTATTATTCAAAAGTCATCGTGCGAATGATGACAAAGCGGTAATGTATAGCACGCTACTACTTATATTTAATATCGTTGCCGAAATATTTTATATATTATAAAATATACATTAACATGGAATATTAAACTATGGAAGTATTTTAATTTATTCATTAAAATTGATTATTTATTAAACAATTTATCACGGAGCTAATTATTTGAATTTCGATTATTTTATTCGATTATTTTATTGCACTTTCTCGAAGTCAAATTCTAAAATATTTAGTTTTGCAATTTTAAAGATTAACTTATAGCGAGTTAAATAAATAAATAAATAAATAATAGCGTGAAAAGAGAGAATATACTAATATTTTTATATAATAAATTATTATTAATTAAATTATTTATTCGAATGGAGAATCTGATTTTCTTGAATGGAGAATTTACCTTGATTTATGCACCAATTAAACTATATGCATATGAATTGTTTCGCGTCTTATTTTTCGCGACTTATTAATCGTTATAAAATTTTACGCACTATCATCCGCGGTGGCTCTTAATCGCTCTTTTCTCGTATATCGTGTTGTTTAATTCACATTTCAGAGCCTAATTCTTTATCTATTTTAATTTGTTAAATTATTTATATTTTTATTTATATTATTTATATTATCAGAGAGACATACAGGGTGAGTTTTAATGTTTGTATCAATCTTTTTATCATGCTGGAGATTACCGCACTGCATAATAAATTGATTGGTACATAAATGTCATTATATTCGTTCGTTAATCATTTTTATCAAAAAATTAATATAAATTAATCACAATATGAAATTATTTGAAAAATAAAAATTTATAAACAACGCTATATCCATATTTAATCTACTTAAATCTTTCTGCCATTAGACAATAATTATACCAATCCTATAATAATGATAGAACATTTTTAATGAAGAAAAGAAAAGATACATTTCTTTCATCTAAATATATATTATTTAAATTAATTCGACTTTAAAGAAGCATTCATCGTTGAATTACTATCAAAATCATTGCTTTCAGAAATTGCCAGGAAAACCTGGGATTAGTTCCTTCAATCTTACAATAAAAATTCCCAATTTTTAACAGGGCACCGAATACTAGATGTCGCGAATGGATTTCATAAGAACCGGTGAGAAATAATTCTCCATGATGAAAATCGTTTCGATTCCTCAACGATACGAGCCACGCAACTTTCATTAACGTTTATTTAATGAAAGGAATAATGATAACTCTTTTATTAAACCGACAATCTCGTCTAAAAATGCGAAAAGAATGTGAGAAAAAATTTCGCAACCATAATTTATTAATTTATTTATAAATATTTTCCGATACAAAATTCGTAAATACACTGAAAAAACAAATTATTAAATTCATAATAATTTACTCACGATTCTATAATATCAAAGATGATTGTTAAATTTTGTAATGTTAATATTTAATCGTTGACTTATTACACATCTTCACTCTCTTATTCAAAATTTCTTTATATTTAATTAGCAATATTTAGGAATATTATCTGACGAGAGGGACAACGATAAAACTCTTTTATTAAAATGATAATCTTGTATAAGGACACGAAAAGAACACGGAAAGAATACGGAATTTTCGCAATCATAATTTAATAATTTATTTTAAGAATATTCAGTTCCGTGCAATAACGAAATTCATAAATAAATAAAGCTAACGGAAAGGATATCATTCAATTTATAATAAATTGATTCGCGAGTCTGTAACGAAGGTGTTTGTCAAATTTTATAATGCTTATACACTGAGCAACAAAATTATCGCAACAAACATTTTTATCAAAATTTCACTCAATTTTAAATAATCATAACTCCGCGAAAAATGGTCGTATCAGAAAATTTTTTTTTATTTCAAATTTTGAAGTCTCCACTTTAAGAAATTTGTCATATTTGACTTCCTCCTTTCTTCCCTCCCCCATCTCCTTAAAAGTGAGGTCATGTTTTATTTAAAAAGTTTGTATTTTGACGCGCTCCAAGGGGTGCAATGAATTTTTCTCGCACATAAAAAATCGTTATAAAAATTACCGTAGAATATATTTTTCCGCACAAATTAAACAAAAATTTAAATCTGTACGATTTTTTTTTGGCGGAGTGATGAATATTGACATGTCAAAGTTATCCGTGTATCTTTGTTAGTCTGTTTATGCCTGTTACCGCCAGCATTAGCGTTACCCGATGCACACCACGAGGAGGTTGCTGGTCGGATTTTGTGCATCGTGTGTGTGTGTTCACTCTCCCTGCTATTTTTACTTTTCCGACTTTCTCACATATTATTTTTTATCTTTAGATAATTTATTTTACTTTTTTCCATTTGTGCTATTTTATTCTGCTTTTATTTTATTTTTTGATTTTTATTAATTTATCTTTTTTTTTGTGCTTGGTATTGTGTGTGATTTGTTTTTTTTTTGGCGCTGGTTGCTCTGCCTTTGATTTATCTTTACAGCACATTTTTTTTTACGTTTATTCTTCTGGACATTTGTTTTTTCACCATGTAAGATTTGGAGCTACATATTTGACTGTTATTGCTTCCTCATCATGCTAGAGGCTCATCTGTACACGCGTCTCTTACGTGTTTGCTCCTTTTACTTCCTTTTTTTTTCAACCACGCTCTTCCCGCTTTGATATCATAGGTGACATGTCATTCGTCGTTTTTTGGCGAGAGTTAAATATATATTTTATTTACAAATTATAATTATGCGTCTCATCATTCTTTCTGCAATTCTGCAATTCTGCGTTTTTTTAACACACTAAAATGACCACCTATTTTTACTTGATTTGATTTTGCCCTATGTTTGCAATCTCTTTTGATATTTATTGTTATTGTAATTTGTGAGACATTGAAAATGATCCGGATCGAAATGTTTGTCTTTCCTTGAATATAACTGTTAATTTGAAATTATTTGTTGTCATTTTTTTTGTTTTTTTTTTGCGTTATCTTTGCGCTGTGATTTCCCGCCTATTGACTTTTAATATTTAAATCATACAACCACTTTTGAATTAATATTATTTTTTTCTATATGAATTTATTTAATAGCTTAACAATCCTACATCCTGATTAACTAAAATTATTCGAGATTTGAGGAACCTATCTCTAATCATCACTTCACCTAATTATGTATATTTTAATCACGTGCCCTAACCGCGAGCCCAACCGCGCCCCAACCGCATGTCCTAACCCCTACTCTTCAGGCCAGTCGAACCTATTTTTCGTTGATTCTGACCATTTTCTTTCTCTCTAATCAGAGATCGAAGAAGGAGATAATTACTCCTTCTTTTGCCGGATAATTACCAGCGTGAAATATTTACGCTCATTTAATAACGATCGTTCAATTTCACGCTCGATTTCGCAATCGTTTAAATACTGAATATAACTTTATTTTAACTGAAATAAAGCCAAATTACTACAAATTTCTACAAATTATATTTTTAAATAGAGTACATAATTATATATATAATAGAGTACATAATGTGTGTATATTTATCATATTACAAATTATTTAATTAATTAATCATTTGGCTTTATATTAAGTTAAAATAAAGTTTAAAAACAATATTTACAAACAAATTCTACGATGGATGAGCTATGAGCAATTAGAAGATAAGTGCGTATTATAAAAATAAATTAGCATCAAAAATTGATAAAATTGATAATTGTTAATGTGTTCTTTATTTAATAAATTAGACAAAAAATCTTTACAAAAAAATATTTTCTTGATCTCTTCTTTTTTTAATTAATATTTCAAAATATTTTCGCGAAGCATCTATTAATTTAATTTAATAATATAAGCATTAATTTAATTTCATAATATTTAATTTTTAATTTAATTTATTTTCCATCCTAGCTCATCCATTTTAAGGTAACGGATTTATCTACAATCTACAACTACATCGACATCTGCAATGCTGAATCCGTTACCTTAAAGTTAAATAAAAGTTTCTTTTCACTCACCGGCACTGATGCGAAACAGGGAATTGTTGTTATGGAAGCTAGTTGTCTGTACAAATATAAAATTCATTTATAATAATGCTCACAAAATGCAATTAATATTTAAAACAATTTTATCGTGCGGAATTTTATATTTAATGTGTAAAATAATAAGCAGATAAACCGGGGAAAATTTTATAAATTTTTTGAAATTGATTTTTAAATAGAAAATTTATATGACTTTTATAAAAACTTTCCCTTTAATTTATTTAAATAATAAGATCGAATTATTGTTCGTTTATAACAAGGTAACGATTTGTAACAATTAATATATAAATAATAATATTCACCATCAGGTTGTTCCGCCGGTGCAAGATGCCTCTCCTGAGACCTGCTCCTCCTCTGACATCAGGGTTGTTGCATCGATCTATAACATACAAAAGAAGATTCTAATATAGCAGCGTCCAAAATAATTAATAATTAATAAAAATTATTGTATACATTGAATTTTTTATTCGATGCATACAATAATAACAGATTAATAAAATAATTCCATAAATTTAAAGAACATTACTAATAATTTTTAACTTTATAAAGGCACACCTTTATAAAATTATAGCTTTAATTTAAAAAATCTTTTTTTTATTCTCTCTTATTTAAATATAAATAAAAATATAAATAAAAATATAAAAAAAACATCAAATTAATTGTTGCGATTATGTTTAATTGTTTAATTTAAATTATAATAAATGTATTTAATATTTAATATATAATTACAAATAAATAAATTGCTTACCAGAAGGGTTTTTCTGCCGGAGCCTGATGCCTCTCTAGGCCTCCTCCTCCTCTCAGTCTTGAACGCGCGATACTTTACGACCTCCCGCACTCACGAGCGATATTTTTTATCGCTATTTTCGCACTTTTACGCGATACTGGAGGTTCCCCACTATCGATGCGATTAAAAATTTTTAATTTGATCGCGCCATGTATATACTTAATACGTATATACTTTCAACGGCACTCCCGGTTTCGGTACGAGCGAAAATGGCCCTTACTTACGAGACTCCACTTCGAGTCAACAGGTCGGGAATGCAACAGATACAAAGCAAGAATTAAGCCCAAACCGGAAAGAAGACGAAACGATTGACGGAAAAGAGGAAAATGAAGTTCAACTCATTTTCGCGCATAATCCTATCTCGTATCGAACCTGGAACCGCGAAGCACGATTTCAGGTGCTCGGCCGGGACATATTCAAGCCTCCCACGGTTGCTATATGCTACACCAGGCTAGTGGACGGCAAAAGAAGAGATCCCAATTTTTAAACGCTTACATTTAGCAATTTAAAAAATGGGGGGAACAACCCTACCGAGCGAAAATCGCGCCAGGGGAATCCACCGACTCCTCGACAGTTAGCACACGCAATGCGTGTGGCTGGTAGACGAGCAAAGAGGAGGGACCCATTGATGACCATTCCGAGCAATCGATCGAGTTCTAACTAATTCGGACCGAATCACTTGACGAAGCACGAAGCAAGAACATCCCAGTTAATTGGCATGCAGGGGGCTCGTGACAATAAAAATTGGGATTTTATGTGGAAAAAACCAAAAGTTCCGCAAAACGCGACGACGCGAGAATATTAAAACGCGAAAACGCGACGCGTTGACGAAGCGCTTGCCGTCCAGCGGCCCTTGACGGCACCGACGACGCGAAAGGGTACTTGCTTCCCATTCAGACCTTTAAGATTTATCATAAATTGGAAAATTTATGATAAATCTCAAGGAACCGTCCACAAGCCCTCCCCCGCGACGGGCCCCTGGAAGGGTTATATTATATATATAATTTTTTTTATAATATAATATATAAATTTTAAAATTTTAATAACTTATAAAAGTATTGATGACTTACATCTTATTGATCCATCCATTTCCAAGACCTTCTTTTTTTCTTTTGTTTCACTTTATCCTCGTGGCAATCCATTCCAATTCTGGTTGCAATCATTTGAATTCTACGTTGCACTTATTCTCATTCACGAAAAGTTCCTTGTTTTACTTGCAATTGTGGTTAGAGAAAGAATTTAATATATGTGGAACGCCTCACATCATTACCTCACTGCTCGAGAGTCATTGACCGAATGATCGTAAGTCAGAAACATTATCACGGTAGTGTTTATATCGTCAAGGTTGACTATGTAAGAAAGAATTGGATAATATGTAAAAAAACCTTTCGTCTCTCCTCAAGGTTACTGTGCAAATGATAATAAAATCGTGTCAAATGTTAACCAAGCGATACTTTCAATCAAGGTCGGGCACGGTGTTATTGATAAGGTCTCGTTACTGAAATATTTTCTGTAATATAAAATATTGTACGCGGAATGTTAAATTTATAAATATTTTAATTTATTGATTAAGATTAATTGAATATTTATCAAACCCATTCATCTTGAAGTCTTTCGTTATGCTAATTATTTGCATCTATAATTCGATTGTTTTACTTCATGTTCTCTCACAATTATATTATATCCCTACACAATTATATTTAGATTGTCAAGTAGAATAATAAAATAACACGGATGAAATATGTTTGTGACTCTAAATATTAAAATAATAATTATTGTTCGTAAAAATTGCAAACATCGATGCGATTATTTAATATGTTGGATTCCTATCATTTTATCCATTCTTGATTAAATTATATATAGTTTAATTAAGAAGGGTTAAGAATATTTAAAGCATTGGAAATATATTTAATTCTAATATTGTTAAGGAAACAGCATTATAATAATAAACATCAATATGATCATAATATATTTAATTCTCTTATCCCTTTTCTCTTATCCCTTGTTTCAATTTTTATTCGCCATAATGAATGATTACGATTCGATAAATATTTATCGTTGCGATACAGTTTCATGTCGTTTATCAAAAATTAATTAATTTTTTGTTATTGATATTTATAGCAAATTATCTTTAATATTAATTGTAATCGTGTGTTATTGTTTATATTACTAAAGTCGAACACCGTGCTATCGGCAATTCGTTGAAGTATTTTTTGTATCATAAAATATACACTAACAAAAATATTAAATAACAGAAATACTTTAATTTATTGATTATTAATTAAACAAC
>JAPIVC010000852.1:0-18219 GCA_030586385.1 Camponotus fellah | reverse complement strand
TTTCTTATCTGTACGCATCCAAGTATGTCGTATGCGTCTAGCGCTTTTGAAAATAAAGTGTTTATCTCGACAGTACGCATCCAAATAGGTCTTGGGTCGGACGCTATCTGGAAAAAGTGTTTTTCTCGTCTGTACGCATCCAGGATGCCACGCGTCTTGCGCTATATGAAAATAAAAATTTTATCTCGTCAGTGCACCCAAATAGGTCTTATGGTCGGACGCTATCTCGAAAAAGTGTTTTTCGTCTGTACGCATCAAAAGTATGCCGCATGCGTCTTGCGCTATTTGAAAATAAAGTGTTTTTTCGTCTGTACGCATCCAAGTATGCCGAATGCGAATTGTGCTTTCTGGAGAAAAAGTTTTTTCTCATCTGTACGCATCCAAGTATGTCGCATGCTTTGTGGTGAAAATAAAGTGTTTATCTTGTCAGGATTTCACATCCAAATAGGTCTTATGGTCAGACGCTATCTGGAAAAAGTGTTTTTTCTCGTCTGTAGGCATCCAAGTATGTCGCATGCATCTTCGCCTTTGAAATAAAGTGTTAACTCGTCAGAGCACCAAATTGGGGTTTTATGGTCGGACGCTATCTGGAAAAAAGTGTTTTTCTCGTTTGTACGCATCCAAGTATGTCGCATGCGTCTTGCGCTATTTGGAAAATAAAGTGTTTATCCGTCAGTACGGTTCAAATAGGTCTTATGGTCGGACGCTATATGGAAAAAAGAGTTTTTCTCGTCTGTACGCATCCAAGTATGCGTCTTGCGCTATTTGAAAATAAAGTGTTTTTTTTCGTCTGCGGCCGAAGTATGCCGAATGCGACTTGTGCTTTCTGGAGAAAAGGTTTTTTTTTCATCTGTACGCATCCAAGATATGTCGCATGCGTCTTGCGCTATATGAAAATAAAGTGTTTATCTTGTCCAGTACACATCCAAATAGGTCTTATGGTCAGACGCTATCTGGAAAAAAAAGTTTTTCTCGTCTGTACGCATCCAATTATGTCGCATGCATCTTGCGCTATTTGAAAATAAAGTGTTTATCTCGTCAGTACGCATCCAAATAGGTCTTATGATCGGACGCTATCTGGAAAAAAAGTGTTTTTTCTCGTTTGTACGCATCCAAGTATGTCGCATGCGTCTTGCGCTATTTGAAAATCAAAAGTGTTTATCTCGTCAGTACGCACAAAATCCCGGGGTCTTATGGTCAGACGCTATCTGGAAAAAAAGTGTTTTTCTCGTCTGTACGCATCCAGCATGTCGCCATCTTGCGCTATTTGAAAATAATGTGTTTATCTCGTCGGGAAAACGCATCCAAATAGGTCTTATGGTCGAACGCCTTTGGAAAAAAAAGTTTTTCTCGTCTGTACGCATCCAAGTATGTCGCTTGCGTCTTGGGCTATATGAAAATAAAGTGTTTATCTCGTCAGTACACATTCAAATAGGGTCTTTATGATCGGACGCTATCTGGAAAAAAGTGTTTTTTCTCGTCTGTACGCATCCAGTGTCGCATGCGTCTTGCGCTATTGAAAATAAATGTTTTTCTCGTCTGCAGCGCATCCAGGTATGCCGAATGCGACTTGTGCATTCTGGAAAAAAGTATTTTTCTCATCTGTACGCATCCAAGTATGTCGCATGCGTCTTGCGCTATTTGAAAATAAAGTGTTTTTCTCGTCTGTACGCATCCAAGTATGCCGAATGAGACTTGTGCTTTCTGGAGAAAAGTGTTTTTCATCTGTACGCATCCAATTATGTCGCATGTCTTGCGCTATTTGAAAATAAAGTGTTTATCACGTCAGTACGCATCCAAATAGGTTTTTGGTCGACGTTATCTGGAAAAAAGTGTTTTTTCTCGTTTGTACGCATCCAAGTATGTCGCATGCGTCTTGCGCTATTTGAAAATAAAGTGTTTATCTCGTCAGGACGCATCCAAGTATGTCGCATGCGTCTTGCGCTATTTGAAAATAAAGTGTTTTATCTCGTCTCGCATCCAAATAGGTTTTATGGTCGGACGCTCTCTGGAAAAAGTATTTTTCTCGTCTGTACGCATCCAAGTATGTCGCATGCGTCTTATGCTATTTGAAAATAAAGTGTTTATCTCGTCAGTACGCATCCAAATAGGTCTTATGGTCGGACGCTTTCTGGAAAAAGTGTTTTCTCGTCTGTACGCATCCGCATGTCGCATGCGTCTTGCGCTATATGAAAATAAAGTCTTTATCTCGTCAGTACACATCCAAATAGGTCTTATGGTCGGACGCTATCTGGAAAAAATTGTTTTCTCATCTGTACGCATCCAAGTATGTCGCATGCGTCTTGCGCTATTTGAAAATAAAGTGTTTATCTCGTCAGTACGCATCCATTCGGCAGGTCTTATGGTGGGACGCATCTGGAAAAAGTTTTTTCTCGTCTGTATGCACCCAAGTATGTCGCATGCGACTTGCGCTATTTGAAAATAAAGTGTTTATCTCGTCAGTATGCATCCAAATAAGTTTTATGGTCGGACGCTAACTGGAAAAAAGGTTTTCTCTGTGCGCATCCATGTATGCCGCATGCGACTTGCGCTATCTGGAAAAAAGTGTTTTTCTCGTCTGTACGCATTCAGTATGTCGAATGCGACTTCTAGCCGGAAAAAGTGTTTTTCTCATCTGTACGCATCAGAGTGTCGCTGCGCCTTGCGCTATCTGGAAAGAAATTGTTTTTCTCATCTGTACCCATCCAAGTATGTCGCATGCGTCTTGCGCTATTTGAAAATAAAGAGTTTATCCATCAGTACGCACCAAATAGGTCCTATAGTCGGACGCTATCTGAAAAAGTGTTTTTCTCGTCTGTACGCATCGTAAGGGCACGCGTCTTGCGCTATTTGAAAATAAATTATTTTTCTCGTCTGTACGCATCCGCATGTCGAATGCTACTTGTGGTATCAGGAAAAAAGTGTTTTCTCATCTGTACGCATCCAACTAGGTCTTATGGTCGGACCTATCTGGAAAAAAAGTGTTTTTCTCGTTTGTACGCATCCGCATGTCGTATGCGTCTTGCGCTATTTGAAAATAAAGTGTTCATCTCGTCAGTACTGCATCCAAAAAGGTCTTATGGTCGGATGGCTATCTGGAAAAAAAGTGTTTTTCCTCGTTTGTACGCATCCAAGGTATGTCGCATGCGTCTTGCGCTATTTGAAAATAAAGGTGTTTATCTCGTCAGGACGCATCCAAGTATGTCGCATGCGTCTTGCGCTATTTGAAAATAAAGTGTTTATCTCGTCAGTACCCAACCATATAGGGTTTTATGGTCGGACCTATCAGAAAAGATTTTTTCTCGTCTGTACGCATCCAAGTATGTCGCATGCGTCTTGCGCTATTTGAAAATAAAGTGTTATCTCGTAGTATGCATCCAATGTCGAATGCGACTTGTGCAATCTGGAAAAGACTTTCTGGTGTTTTTTTCTGTTTCGCATCCAAGTATGTCGCTACGTCTTGCGATATTTGAAAATAAAGGTGTTTATCCTTTGTCAGTACACATCCAAATAGGTTTTATGTTCAGACGCTATCTGGAAAAAGTGTTTTTCTCGTCTGTACGCATCCAAGTATGTCGCATGCATCTTGCGCTATTTGAAAATAAAGTGTTTTCTCGTCTGTACGCATCCAGAAATGCCGAATGCGACTTGGGCTTTCTGGAGAAAAAGTGTTTTTCATCTGTACGCATCCAAGTATGTCGCATGCGTCTTGCGCTATTTGAAAATAAAGTGTTTATCTCGTCAGTACGCATCCAAATAGGTCTTATGGTCGGACGCTATCTGGAAAAAAAGTGTTTTTCCGTCTGTACGCATCCAAGTATGTCGCATGCGTCTTGCGCCTATTTGAAAATAAAGGGTGTTTATCTCGTCAGTCAAACGCATCCAAATAGGTCCTTATGGTCGGACGCCTATCTGGAAAAAAAGTGTTTTTCTCTGCCCATCCAAGTATGTCGCATGCGTCTTGCGCTATTTGAAAATAAAGTGTTTTTCTCGTCTGTAGGCATCAAAATGTCGCATGCGTCTTGCGCTATTTGAAAATAAAGTGTTTTTTCGTCTGTACGTAACCCAAGTATGTCGCATGCGTCTTGCGCTATATGAAAATAAAGTCTTTATCTCGTCAGTACACATCCAAATAGGTCTTATGGTCCGGACGCTATCTGGAAAAAAATTTGTTTTCCCGTCGCCACATCCAAGTATGTCGCATGCGTCTTGCGCTATTTGAAAATAAAGAGTTTTTCTCGTCTGTACTCATCCAAGTATGTCGCATGCGTCTTGCGCTATATGAAAATAAAGTCTTTATCTCGTCAGTACAAATCCAAATAGGTCTTATGGTCGGACGCATCTGGAAAAAATTTTTTTCTCGTCTGTACGCCAAGTATACCGAATGCGACTTGTGCATTCTGGAAAAAAGTATTTTTCTCATCTGTACGCATCCAAGTATGTCGCATGCGTCTCGCGCCTATTTGAAAATAAAGTGTTTTTCTCGTCTGTGCGCATCCAAGTATGTCGAATGCGACTTGTCCTAGCTATCTGGAAAAATGTTTTTCTCATCTGTACGCATCCAAGAATGTCGCATGCGTCTAGCGCTATTTGAAAATAAAGTGATTATCTCGTCAGTACACATCCAAGGGGTCTTATGGTTGGACACTCACCGGAAAAAAGTGTTTTTCTCGTCTGTACGCATCCAAGTATGTCGCATGCGACTTGCGGTATTTAAAAAAAGTGTTTATCTCGTCAGTACGCTTCCAAGTATGGCGCATGCGATTGCGCTATCTGAGAAAATGTTTTTCTCTCTGTAGGCATCGAAGTATGTCGCATGCGTCTTGCGCTATATGAAAAAAAGTCTTTATCTCGTCAGTACACATCCAAAATAGGTCTTATGGTCGGACGCTATCTGGAAAAAAAATTGTTTTTCACGTTCTGTACGCATCCAAGTATGTCGCATCGTCTTGCGCTATTTGAAAATAAAGTGTTTATCTCGTCAGTACGCATCCAAATAGGTCTTATGGTCGGACGCCATCTGGAAAAAAGTGTTTTTCTCGTCTGTATGCATCCAAGTATGTCGCATGCGACTTGCGCTATTTGAAAATAAAGTGTTTATCTCGTCAGTACGCATCCAAATAAGTTTTATGGTCGGACGCTAACTGGAAAAAAGGGTTTTCCCTGTACGCATCCATGTATGCCGCATGCGACTTGCGCTATCTGGAAAAAAGTGTTTTTCTCGTCTGTACGCATCCAAGTATGTCGAATGCGACTTCTGCTATCCGGAAAATAAGTGTTTTTCTCATCTGTACGCATCCAAGTATGTCGCATGCGCCTTGCGCTATCTGGAAAAAAGAAATTGTTTTTCTCATCTTACCCATCCAAGTATGTCGCATGCGTCTTGCGCTATTTGAAAATAAAGAGTCTATCTCATCAGTACGCATCCAAATGGGTCTTATAGTCGGACGCTATCTGAAAAAGTTTTTCTCGTCTGTACGCATCCAAGTATTTCGAATGCTACTTGTGGTATCAGGAAAAAAAGTGTTTTTCTCATCTGTACGCATCCAAATAGGTCTTATGGTAGGAAGCTATCTGGAAAAAAAGTGTTTTTCTCGTCTGTACGAATCAAGTATGTCGCATGCGACATTCGCTATTTGAAAATAAAGTGTTTATCTCGTCAGTACGCATCCAGTGTGTCGCATGCATCTTGCGCTATTTGAAAATAAAGTGTTTATCTCGTCAGTACGCATCCAAATAGGTCTTATGGTCGGACGCTATCTGGAAAAAAAGTGTTTTTCTCGTCTGTACGCATCAAAGTATGTCGCATGCGTCTTGCGCTATTTGAAAATAAAGTGTTTTCTCCCGTACGCATCCAGGTATGCCGAATGCGACTTGTCTTTCTGGAGAAAAAGTGTTTTTCTCATCTGTACGCATCCAAGTATGTCGCATGCGGCTTGCGCTATATGAAAATAAAGTGTTTATCTTGCCAGTACACAACAAATAGGTCTTATGTTCAGACGCTATCTGGAAAAAGTTTTTTCTCGTCTGTACGCATCCAAGTATGTAGCATGCGTCTTGCGCTTTTTAAAATAAAGTGTTTATCTCGTCAGTACGCATCCAAATAGGTCTTATGGTCGGACGCTATCTGGAAAAAGTGTTTTTCTCGTCTGTACGCATCCAAGTATGTCGCATGCGTCTTGCTCTATTTGAAAATAAAGTGTTTTTCTCGTCTGTACGCATCCAAGTAAGCCGAATGCGACCTTGTGCTTCTGGAGAAAAAGTGTTTTTCTCATCTGTACGCATCCAAGTATGTCGCATGTGTCTTGCGCTATATGAAAATAAAGTGTTTATCTTGTCAGTACGCATCCAAATAGGTCTTATGGTCGAACGCTTTCTGGAAAAAAAGTGTTTTTCTCGTCTGTACGCATCCATGTATGCCGCATGCGACTTGCGCTATCTGGAAAAAATTGTTTTTCTCGTCTGTACGCATCCAAGTATGTCGCATGCGTCTTGCGCTATTTGAAAATAAAGTGTTTATCTCGTCAGTACGCATCCAAATAGGTCTTATGGTCGAACGCTTTCTGGAAAAAAAGTGTTTTTCTCGTCTGTACGCATCCAGGTATGTCGCATGCGTCTTGCGCTATATGAAAATAAAGTCTTTATCTCGTCAGTACGCATCCAAATAGGTCTTATGGTCGGACGCTATCTGGAAAAAAGTGTTTTTCGCTGTATGCATCCAAGTATGTCGCATGCGACTTGCGCTATTTGAAAATAAAGTGTTTATCTCGTCAGTACGCATCCAAATAAGTTTTATGGTCGGACGCTAACTGGAAAAAAAGGGTTTTTCTCATCTGTACGCATCCAAGTATGTCGCATGCGCCTTGCGCTATCTGGAAAGAAATTGTTTTTCTCATCTGTACCCATCCAAGTATGTCGCATGCGTCTTGCGCTATTTGAAAATAAAGAGTTTATCTCATCAGTACGCATCCAAATAGGTCTTATAGTCGGACCTCTATAAAAAAGTGTTTTTCTCGTCTGTACGCATCCAAGTATGTCGCACGCGTCTTGCGCTATTTGAAAATAAATTATTTTTCTCGTCTGTACGCATCCAAGTATGTCGAATGCTACTTGTGGTATCAGGAAAAAAAGTGTTTTTCTCTGTACGCATCCCAAAAGGTCTTATGGTGGGGAAGCTATCTGGAAAAAAGTGTTTTTCTCGTCTGTACGCATCAAGTATGTCGCATGCGACATTCGCTATTTGAAAATAAAAGTGTTTATCTCGTCAGTACGCATCCAAGTGTGTCGCATGCATCTTGCGCTATTTGAAAATAAAGTGTTTATCTCGTCAGTACGCATCCAAATAGGTCTTATGGTCGGACGCCTATCTGGAAAAAAGTTTTTCTCGTCTGTACGCATCAAAGTATGTCGCATGCGTCTTGCGCTATTTGAAAATAAAGTGTTTTTCTCGTCTGTACGCATCCAAGTATGCCGAATGCGACTTGTGCTTTTGGAGAAAAAGTGTTTTTTCTCATCTGTACGCATCCAAGTATGTCGCATGCGGCTTGCGCTATATGAAAATAAAGTGTTTATCTTGCCAGTACACAACAAATAGGTCTTATGTTCAGACGCTATCTGAAAAAAAGTGTTTTCTCGTCTGTACGCATCCAAGTATGTAGCATGCGTCTTGCGCTATTTGAAAATAAAGTGTTTATCTCGTCAGTACGCATCCAAATAGGTCTTATGGTCGGACGCTATCTGAAAAAAAGTGTTTTTCTCGTCTGCGCATCCAAGTATGTCGCATGCGTCTTGCGCTATTTGAAAATAAAGTGTTTTTTCCTGTCTGTATGCATCCAAGTAAGGCGAATGCGACTTGTGCTTTCTGGAGAAAAGTGTTTTTTCATCTGTACGCATCCAGTATGTCGCATGCGTCTTGCGCTATATGAAAATAAAGTGTTTATCTTGTCAGTACACCCCAAATAGGTCTTATGGTCGGACGCTATCTGGAAAAAAGTGTTTTTTCTCGTCTGTATGCATCAAAGTATGTCGCATGCATCTCGCGCTATTTGAAAATAAAGTGTTTATCTCGTCAGTACGCTTCCAAATAAGTTTTATGGTCGGACGCTAACTGGAAAATAAGGGTTTTTTGTCTGTTACGCATCCATGTTTGTCGAATGCGACTTGTGCTATCTGGAAAAAGGGTTTTTCTCGTCTGTACGCATCCAAGTATGTCGCATGCGTCTTGCGCTATTTGAAAATAAAGTGTTTATCTCGTCAGTACGCATCCAAATAGGTCTTATGGTCGAACGCTTTCTGGAAAAAAAGTGTTTTTCTCGTCTGTACGCATCCAAGTATGTCGCATGCGTCTTGCGCTATTTGAAAATAAAGTGTTTATCTCGTCAGTACGCATCCAAATAGGTCTTGGTCGAACGCTTTCTGGAAAAAGTGTTTTTCTCGTCTGTACGCATCCAAGTATGTCGCATGCGTCTTGCGCTATATGAAAATAAAGTCTTTATCTCGTCAGTACAAATCCAAATAGGTCTTATGGTCGGACGCTATCTGGAAAAAAGTTTTTTTCATCTGTACGCATCCAAGTATGTCGCATGCGTCTTGCGCTATTTGAAAATAAATTGTTTTTTCTCGTCTGTACGCATCCAGTGGCCGAATGCGACTTGTGCTTTTGGAGAAAAAGTGTTTTTCTCATCTGTACGCATCACAGTATGTCGCATGCGGCTTGCGCTATATGAAAAAAGTGTTTATCTTGTCAGTACACATCCAAATAGGTCTTATGGTCCGACGCTATCTGGAAAAAAGTGTTTTTCTCGTCTGTACGCATCCAAGTATGTCGCATGCATCTTGCGCTATTTGAAAATAAAGTGTTTATCTCGTCAGTCCGCATCCAAATAGGTCTTATGGTCGGACGCTATCTGGAAAAAAAGTGTTTTTCTCGTTTGTACGCATCCAAGTATGTCGCATGCGTCTTGCGCTATTTGAAAATAAAGTGTTTATCTCGTCAGTACGCATCCAAATAGGTCTTATGGTCGGACGCTATCTGGAAAAAAGTGTTTTTCTCGTCTGTACGCATCCAAGTATGTCGCATGCGTCTTGCGCTATTTGAAAATAAAGTGTTTTTCTCGTCTGTACGCATCCAAGTATGCCGAATGCGACTTGTGCTTTGTGGAGAAAAGGTGTTTTCCATCCGTACGCATCCAATTATGTCGCATGCGTCTTGCGCTATATGAAAATAAAGCGTTTATCTCGTCAGTACGCATCCAAAATAGGTCTTATGGTCGGACGCTATCCGGAAAAAAGTGTTTTTCTCGTCTGTACGCATCAAAGTATGTCGCATGCGTCTTGCGCTATTTGAAAATAAAGTGTTTTTCTCGTCTGTACGCATCCAAATAGGTCTTATGGTCGGACGCTATCTGGAAAAAAAGTGATTTTCTCTCTGTACGCATCCAGTATGTCGCATGCGCCTTGCGCTATCTGGAAAGAAGGTTTTTTCATCTGTACGCATCCAAAGTATGTCGCATGCGTCTTGCCTTTGGAAAATAAGAGAGTTTATCTCATCAGTACGTTCAAATAGGTCTTAAAGTCTGACGCTATCTGAAAAAAGTGTTTTTCTGTCACGCATCCCAAGTGTTGCACGCGTCTTGCGCTATTTGTAAAAAATTTTTTTTTCTCGTCTGTCGCATCCAAGTATGTCGAATGCTACTTGTGATATCAGGAAAAAAAGTGTTTTTCTCCATCTGTACGCATCCAAATAGGTCTTATCGTAGGACGCTCTCTTGAAAAAGGGTTTTTTCGTCTGTGCGCATCCAAGTATGTCGCACGCGTCTTGCGCTATTTGAAAATAAATTATTTTTTCTCTGTACGCATCCAAGTATGTCGAATGCTACTTGTGATATCAGGAAAAAAGTTTTCTCATCTGTACGCATCCAATATCTTATGGTCGGACGCTATCTGCAAAAAAGTGTTTTTCTCGTTTGTACGCATCCAAGTATGTCGCCGTCTTGCGCTATTTGAAAATAAAGTGTTTATCTCGTCAGTACGCATCCAAATAGGTCTTATGGTCGGACGCTATCTGGAAAAGTGTTTTTCCGTCCGCGCATCCGTATGTCGCATGCGTCTTGCGCTATTTGAAAATAAAGTGTTTATCCGTCAGTACGCATCCAAATAGGTCTTATGGTCGAACGCTTTCTGGAAAAAAGTGTTTTTCTCGTCAGTACGCATCCAAGTATGTCGCATGCGTCTTGCGCTATATGAAAATAAAGTCTTTATCTCGTCAGTACACATCCAAATAGGTCTTATGGTCGGACGCTATCTGAAAAAAGTGTTTTTCTCATCTGTACGCATCCAAGTATGTCGCATGCGTCTTGCGCTATTTGAAAAAAAAGTGTTTATCTCGTCAATACGCATCCAAGTATGTCGAATGCGACTTGTGCTATCTGGAAAAAAATTTTTTCTCGTCTGTACGCACCAAGTATGTCGCATGCTTCTCGCTATTTGAAAATAAAGTGTTTATCTCGTCAGTACGCATCCCAATAGGACTTATGGTCGAACGCTTTCTGGAAAAAGTGTTTTTCTCGTCTGTACGCATCCAGTATGTCGCATGCGTCTTGCGCTATATGAAAATAAAGTCTTTATCTCGTCAGTACACACCCAAATAGGTCTTATGGTCGGACGCTATCTGGAAAAAAGTGTTTTTCTCGTCTGTACGCATCCAAGTATGTCGCATGCGTCTTGCGTTATTTAAATTAAAGTGTTTTCTCGTCTGTACGCATCCAAGTATGCCGAATGCGACTTGTGCTCTGGAAAAAAAAGTTTTTCTCATCTGCGCATCCAAGTATGTCCCATGGGTCTTGCGCTATATGAAAATAAAGTGTTTAACTGTCAGTACACATCCAAATAGGTCTTATGGTCAGACGCTATCTGGAAAAAAAAGTGTTTTTCTCGTCGTACGCATCAATTATGTCGCATGCATCTTGCGCTATTTGAAAATAAAGTGTTTATCTCGTCAGTACGCATCCAAATAGGTCTTATGGTCGGACGCTATCTGGAAAAAGTGTTTTCTCGTTTGTACGCATCCAAGTATGTCGCATGCGTCTTGCGCTATTGAAAATAAAGTGTTTATCTCGTCAGTACGCAACCAAATAAGTTTTATGGTCGGACGCTTACTGGAAAAAAAGAGGTTATCTCGTCTGTACGCATCCATGTATGCCATGCGACTTGCGCTATCTGGAAAAAAATTGTTTTTCTCGCCGTACGCATCCAAGTATGTCGCATGCTCTTGCTTGAAAATAAAGTGTTTATCTCGTCGGCCGCATCCAAATAGGTCTTATGGTCGAACGATTTCTGGAAAAAAAGTGTTTTTCTCGTCTGTACGCATCCAAGTATGTCGCATGGGTCTTGCGCTATATGAAAATAAAGTCTTTATCTCGTCAGTACACATCCAAATAGGTCTTATGGTCGGCGCTTGTGGAAAAAAAAGTGTTTTCTCGTCTGTACGCATCCAAGTATGTCGCATGCGTCATGCGCTGTTGAAAATAAAGTGTTTTTCTCGTCAGTACGCATCCAAGTATGTCGCATTCGACACAGACAGAAAAAACACTTTTTTTCCAGATAGCGCAAGACGCATGCGAAAAGGGAGAGCCGAGAAAACACTTTCTTTTCAAATAGCGCAAGACGCATGCGACATACTTTGATGCGTACAGACGAGAAAAACACTTTTTTCCGGAAAGCGTTCGACCATAAGACCTATTTGGATGCGTACTGACGAGATAAACACTTTATTTTCATATAGCGCAAGACATGCGACATACTTGGATGCGTCCTGACGAGAAAACGCTTTTTTCCAGATAGCCTAGTCGCATTCGACATACGGATGCGCACTGACGAGATAAACACTTTTTTTTCAAATGGCGCAAGGTGCATGCGACATACTTGGATGCGTACGGCGAAAAAAACACTTTTTTTCAGATAACGACCAAAACCGTTTTGATGTGTACTGACAAAAGATAAACCTTTATTTTCATATACCGCAAGACCATGCGACATACTTAGATGCGTACAGATGAAAAAAACACTTTGAAAGCAAGTCGCATTCGGCATACTTGGATGCGTACAGACGGGAAGAACACTTTTTTTCAATTGGCAGACGCAAGGACATACTGGATGCGTACAGACGAGAAAACACTTTTTCCAGATAGCTCGTCGCATTCGACATACTGGATGCGTACTGACGAGATAAACATTTTTTTTCAAATAGCGCAAGATGCATACATACATCCTCCGGAGCGTGGCTCCCGGTCTGACCATAAGACCTATTTGGGTGTGTACTGACAGATAAACTCTTTATTTTCATATAGCCAGAACGCATGCGACATACTGGATGCGTACAGATGAGAAAAAACTTTTTCCAGGCAAAAAGGTCGCATTCGGCATACTTGGATGCGTACAGACGAGGAAAACACTTTATTTTCAAAAGCGCAAGACGCATGCGACATACTGGATGCGGACAGACGAGAAAAAACTTTTTTCCAGATAGCGTCCGACCATAAGACCTATTTGGTGCGTTTGGGATAAACCCCTTTTAAATTGGTCAGACGCATGCGACATACTGGATGCGGCTGGGAGACCTTTTTCCTGATAGCACAAGTCGCATTCGACATACTTGGATGCATACTGACGAGATAAACACTTTTTTTCAAATAGCGCAAGAGATACATACTTGGATGCGTACTAGACGAGAAAAAACTCCAGGTGGCGTCATAACCTATTTTTATGTGTAGCTGACAAGATAAACACTTTATTTTCATATAGCGCAAGACGCGCGACATCTTGGATGCGTACAGATGAGAAAAACATTTTTTCTCCAGAAAGCACAAGTCGCATTCGGCATACTTGGATGCGTACAGACGAGAAAAACACTTTATTTTCAATAGCGCAAGACGCATGCGACATACTTGGATGCGTACAGACGAGAAAACACTTTTTCCAGATAGCGTCCGACCATAAGACCTTTTTGGCTGCGTACAGACGAGGAAAAATACTTTATTTTCAAATAGCGCATGACGCATGCGACTTACTTGGATGCGTACAGACGAGAAAAACACTTTTTTTCCAGATAGCGTCCGACCATAAGACCTATTTGGATGTGTGACTGGACGAGATAAAAAATTTAATTTTCATATAGCGCAAGACGCATGCGACATACTTCAATGCGTACAGATGAGAAAAACAATTTTTCCCCAGAAAGCACAAAGTCTCATTCGGCATACTTGGATGCGTACAGATCGAGAAAACACTTATTTCAAATAGCGCAAGACGCATGCGACATACTTTGATGCGTACAGACGAGAAAAACACTTTTTTCCGCATAGCGTCCGACCATAAGACCTTTTTGGATGCGTACTGACGAGAAAACCATTACTTTCAAATAGCAAGGTACGCACGACATACTTGGATGCGTACAGACGAGGAAAAACACTTTTTTTCCAGATAGCGTCCAATTAAGACCTATTTGATGTGTACTGACTGGGCAAGACTTTATTTTCATTATAGTGCAAGATGCATGCATACTTGATGCGTACAGACGTGAAAAAAACACTTTTTTCCAGAAAAAGCGTTCCACCGGATTTGGTGCGTACTGACGAGATAAACACTTTATTTTCAAATGGCCAGCGATGCGACATACTTGATGCATCCAGACGAGAAAAAAACATATTTTTTTCCAGATAACACAAGCCGCATTCGGCATACTTGGATGCGTACTGACGAGATAAACACTTTATTTTCAAATAGAGCAAGATGCATCGAATACTTGGATGCGTACAGACGAGAAAAACACTTTTTTCCGGATAGCGTCCGACCATAAGACCTATTTGGATGCGTACTGACGAGATAAACACTTTATTTCCAAATAGCGCAAGACGCATGCGACATACTTGGATGCGCACAGACAGAAAAACCAATTTTTTTCCAGATAGATCGCATGCGGCATACATGGATGCGTGGACGAGCAAAACCCTTTTTTCAATTAGCGCTCGACCATAAGGACCTTTTTGGATGTGTACTGACGAGATAAAGACTTTATTTCCCATAACGCAAGACGCATGCGCCATACTGGACTGCGTATGAGACGAGAAAAACACCTTCTTCTAGAAAGCGTTCGACCATAAGACCTATTTGGATGCGTACCAGGCCGAGATAAACACCTTGATTTTCAAAAGACGCAAGACGCATGCGACATACTTTACGCGAGCTGAGAGAAAACACTTTTTCCAGATAGCACGGTCGCATTCGGATACGGATGGCGACGAGAAAAAACTTTATTTTCAAATAGCGCAAGACGCATGCGACATATTTGGATGCGTACAGACGAGAAAAACACTTTTTTACATAGGCGCCGAACCATAAGACCTATTTGGATGTTACTGACGGATAAAGACCTTATTTTCATATAGCGCAAGACGCAATGCGACATACGGATGCGTACAGACGAGAAAAAACTTTTTTCCTGATAAACCAAGTCCATTCGACATACTTGGATGCATACTGACGAGATAAACACTTTATTTTCAAATAGCGCAAGACGCATGCGACATACTTGGATGCGTACAGACGAGAAAAACAAATTTTTTTCCAGATAGCACAAGTCGCATTCGACTGGAAGCGTACTGACGAGATAAACACTTTATATTCAAATAGCGCAAGATGCATGCGACATACTTGGATGCGTACTGACGAAATAAACACTTTATTTTCAAATAGCGCAAGACGCATGCGACATACTTGATGCGTACAGACGAGAAAAACAATTTTTTCCAGATAGCGCAAGTCGCATGCGGCATACATGGATGCGTACAGACGAGAAAAACCGTTTTCCAGATAGCGTCCGACCATAAGACCTATTTGGATGCGTACTGACGAGATAAACACTTTATTTTCAAATAGCGCAAGATGCATGCGACATACTTAGATGCGTACAGACGAGAAAAACACTTTTTTTCAGATAGCGTCCGACCATAAGACCTATTTGGATGCGTACTGACGAGATAAACACTTTATTTTCATATAGCGCAAGACGCATGCGACATACTTGGATGCGTACAGATGAGAAAAAAACTTTTTCTCCAGAAAGCACATGTCGCATTCGGCATACTTGGATGCGTACAGACGAGAAAAACACTTTATTTTCAAATAGCGCAAGACGCATTCGACATTCTTGGATGCGTACAGACGAGAAAAAACCTTTTTTCCAGATAGCGTCCGACCATAAGACCTATTTGGATATTGTACTGACAAGATAAACACTTTATTTTCATATAGCGCAAGACGCATGCGACATACTTGGATGCGTACAGATGAGAAAAAAACACTTTTTCTCCAGAAAGCACAAGTCGCATTCGGCATACTTGGATGCGTACAGACGAGAAAAACACTTTATTTTCAAATAGCGCAAGACGCATGCGACATACTTGGATGCGCACAGACGAGAAAAACACTTTTTTCCAGATAGCGTCCGGACCATAAGACCTATTTGGCTGCGTACAGACGAGAAAAACACTTTATTTTCAAATAGCGCATAACGCATGCGACATATTTGGATGCGTAGACGAGAAAAACTTTTTTTTCCAGATAGCGTCCGACCATAAGACCTATTTGGATGTGTACTGACGAGATAAAGACTTTATTTTCATATAGCGCAAGACGCATGGGACATACTTCAATGCGTACAGATGAGAAAAAAAATTTTTTCTCCAGAAGCACAAGTCTCATTCGGCATACTTGGATGCGTACAGACGAGAAAAACCCTTTTTTTCCAGGTAGTGTCCGACCATAAGACCTATTCGGATGTGTACTGACGAGATAATCACTTTATTTTCACTTATAGCCCAAGACGCATGCGACATACTTGGATGCGTACAGATGAGACACCTTTTCTCCAGAAAGCACAAATCGCATTCGGCATACTTGGATGCGCACAGACGAGAAAAACTCTTTATTTTCAAATAGCGCAAGACGCATGCGACATACTTGGATGCGTACAGACGAGAAAACACTTTTTTTTCCAGAAAGCATTCAATCTAGGACCTATTTGGATGCGTACTGACGAGATAAACACTTTATTTTCAATAGCGCAAGACGCATGCGACATACTTGGATGCAAGACGGACGAAAAACAATTTTTCCAGATAGCACAAGTCGCATTCGACATACTTGGATGCGTACTGACGAGATAAACACTTTATTTTCAAATAGCGCAAGATGCATGCGACATACTTGGATGCGTTCAGACGAGAAAAACACTTCTTTCCAGATAGCGTCCGACCATAAGACCTATTTGGATGCGTACTGACGAGATAAACACTTTATTTTCAAATAGCGCAAGACGCATGCGACATATTTGGATGCGTACAGACGAAGGAAAACAATTTTTCCAGATAGCGCAAGTCGCATGCGGCATACATGGATGCGACAGACGAGAAAAACCCTTTTTTTCAATTAGCGTCCGACCATAAAACTTATTTGGATGCCTACTGACGAGATAAATACTTTATATTCAAATAGCGCAAGATGCATGCGACATACTTGGATGCGTACTGACGAGATAAACACTTTATTTAAATAGCGCAAGACGCATGCGACATACTAGGATGCGTACAGACGAGAAAAAACACTTTATTTTTCAAATAGCGCAAGTCTCATGCGACATACTTGGATGCGTACTGACGAGATAAACACTTTATTTTCAAATAGCGCAAGACGCATGCGACATCCGGATGCGTACAGACGAGAAAAACACTTTTTTCCAGATAGCGTCCGACCATAAGACCTATTTGGCTGCGTGGACGAGAAGAAACACTTTATTTTCAAATAGCGCATGACGCATGCGACATACTTGGATGCGTACAGACGAGAAAAACACTTTTTTCCAGATAGCGTTCGACCATAAGACCTATTTGGTTGTGTACTGACAAGATAAACACTTTAGTTGCATGTAACGCAAGACGCATGCGACATACTTTGATGCGTACAGACGAGAAAAACACATTTTTCCATATAGCACAAGTCGCATTCGACATACTTGGATGCGTACTGACGAGATAAACACTTTATTTTCAATAGCGCAAGACGCATGCGACATACTTGATGCGTACAGACGAGAAAACATTTTTTTCCAGGCACAAGTCGCATTCGACATACTTGGAAAGCGTAGGGCGGAGGATAAACACTTTATATTCAAATAGCGCAAGATGCCGACACCTGGATGCGTACTGACGAGATAAACACTTTATTTTCAAATAGCGCAAGACGCATGCGACATACTAGGGATGCGTACAGACGAGGAAAAACACTTTATTTTCAAATAGCGCAAGTCTCATGCGACATACTTGGATGCGTACAGACGAGAAAAACACTTTTTTTCCAGGTGGTGTTCCGACCATAAGACCTATTTGGATGTGTTTTCGACGAGACAATCACCTTTATTTTCAAATAGCGCTAGACGCATGCGACATACTTGATGCGTACAGATGAGAAAAAACACTTTTTTCCAGATAGCGTCTGACCATAAGACCTATTTGGATGTGTACTGACAAGATAAACACTTTTTTCATATAGCGCAAGACGCATGCGACATACTTGGATGCGTACAGACGAGAAAAACACATTTTTTCCAGATAGCAAAGTCGCATTCGACATACTTGGATGCGTACTGACGAGATAAACACTTTATTTTCAAATAGCCCAAGATGGATGCGACATACTTAGATGCGTACAGACGAGAAAAACACTTTTTTCAGATAGCGTCTGACCATGAGACCTATTTGGATGTGTACTGACAAGATAAACTCTTTATTTTCATATAGCGCAAGACGCATGCACGACTTTGATGCGTACAGATGAGAAAAACACTTTTTCTCCAGAAAGCGCAAGACGCATGCGACATATTTGGATGCGTACAGACGAGAAAAAACACTTTTTTCCAGATACCGTCCGACCATAAGACCTATTTGGATGCGTACTGACGAGATAAACACTTTATTTGCAAATAGCGCAAGACACATGCGACATACTTGGATGCGTCCTGACGAGAAAAACACTTTTTTTTCCAGATAGCACAAGTCGCATTCGACATACTTGATGCGTACTGACGAGATAAACACTTTATTTTCAAATAACGCAAGATGCATGCGACATAATTGGATGCGTACAGAAGAGAAAACACTTTTTTCC
>JAPIVC010000851.1:0-21585 GCA_030586385.1 Camponotus fellah | reverse complement strand
TTAAAAGGAAAAAGGGAAGATTTAGGGGGGTTGGAAGAGGGGAAGGGAATTTTAATAAAGAGTAGGAAGACGGTCAGATCGCCGGCAAGGAAGAGAGTGGAGATATAGAGAAGATGTTTGGGGATGGAAGGAAGAGGTAGAGGAGATGCTTAAGGAAGTTAGAGGAATAAAGGAGTGGAGGGAGGAGTTGAAACAGATGAAGGAGGAGGTAAAGGAGGGAATCAAAGAGCAAGAGAAACTAATGAGGGGGGAAATAGAGAGTATGAGAAGAGAGCTAAAGGAGAGGGAGGAAAGGTGGAGTCTGGAGAGGGGATGAGAAAGAGTTTGAAGGATCTGGAAAGGAGAGTGTCGAAGATGGAAAGGAGGGAGAAAGAGGAAAGGACAGCAAAAAGGGAGCGCGGGGGCATAAGGGAGGGGAGTGTTGAGAGAAGAATAAGGGAGGTGGAAAGGAGGATAGAGATGAAGGAAAGAGAGAGAAAAAAGAGGAATATAGTAATAAGAGGTATGGAGGTAAGGGAGGGGAAGAGATTGAAGATGATAGAGGAAATTATGAAAAGAATAGGAGCAAAGGTTGGTATAGAGGAGGCGACAGAATAGGAGGGGACAGGGAGAAAGACAGGGAGAGAGTATGGGTGAGGTTGTGGAACGAAGAGCAGAGAAGGGAGATATTAATAAAAATGAGCAGCCTGAGGGGTAGGAGAGAAAGAATTTTTGAGGATTAGACGTGGAAGGAGAGAAAAATGACGTGGAAATTCGAGGATATAGCGAGGAAGGAGGAGAATGTTGGGAGGAAAATGGAGAATAGGATACGGGAGGATAAGGATAGGGAATATATGGGGGAAATAGGATGAAGAGGAGGAAGTATAGGCAAAGGTTAGAAGGGTGGGGAGGACAGGAGGGAGAAACTAGAACGGGAGAGAAAGGTAAGGATGGAAGATGAAAGGCAGTATTCTGGAATGTGGCGGCAGTGGGAGGGAAGGATAAGGACTTCTGGGAGGGATTGATGCGTACAGATGAGAAAAACATTTTTTTCCAGATAGCGTCCGACCATAAGACCTATTTAGATGCGTACAGACGAGAAAAACATTTTTTTTCCAGATAGCGTCCGACCATAAGACATATTTGATGCGTAATGACATGATAAACACTTTATTTTCAAATAGCGCAAAACACATGCGACATACTTGCATGCGTACAGACGAGAAAAACACTTTTTTTCCAGATAGCGTGCGACCATAAGACCTATTAGGATGCGTACTGACCAGATAAACACTTTATTTTCAAATAGCGCAAGTCGCATACGACATACTTGGATGCGTACAGACGAGAAAAACACTTTTATTCCAGATAGCGTCCGACCATAAGACCTAATTGGATGCGTACTGACAAGATAAACACTTTATTCTCAAATAGCGCAAGATGCATGCGACATATTTGGATGCGTACAGAAGAGAAAACACGTTTTTTCCAGATAGCGTCCGACCATAAGACCTATTTGAATGCGTACAGATGAGAAAAACACTTTTTTTCCAGATAGCGCAAGTCCGGACATACATTGGATGCGTACAAAGAGAAAAACCCTTTTTCCAGATAGCGTCCGACCATAAGACCTATTTGAATGCGTACTGACGAGATAAACACTTTTTTTCCATACAGCGTCCGACCATAAGACCTATTTGGATGCGTACTGACGAGATAAACACTTTATTTTCAAATAGCGCAAGTCGCATGCGACATACTTGCATGCGTACAGACGAGAAAAACACTTTTTCCAGATAGCGTCCGACCATAAGACCTATTTGGATGCGTACAGACGAGATAAACATTTTATTTTCAAATAGCGCAAAACGCATGCGACATACTTGCATGCGTACAGACGAGAATAACACTTTTTTTACAGATAGCGTCCGAACATAAGACCTATTTGTATTCGAACAGATGAGAAAAACACTTTTTTCCAGATAGCGCAAGTCGCATACGACATACTTGGATGCGTACAGACGAGAAAAACACTTTTATTCCAGATAGCGTTCGACCATAAGACCTATTTGGATGCGTACTGACGAGATAAACAATTTATTTTCAAATAGCGCAAGACGCATGCGACATATTTGGATGCCTACAGATGAGAAAAACACTTTTATTCCAGATAGCGCAAGTCGCATGCGACATACTTGGATGCGTACGGATGAGAAAAACTTTTTTTTACAGATAGCGCAAGTAGGATTCGACATATTTGAATGCGTACAGACGAGAAAAACACTTTTTTTAAAGATATCGTCCGACCATAAGACCTATTTGGATGCGTACAGACGAGAAAAACACTTTTTTCCATGCGTCCACCATAAGACATATTTGGATGCATACTGACGATATAAACACTTTATTTTCAAATAGAATGCCTACAGATGAGAAAAACCACTTTTATTCCAGATAGCGCAAGTCGCATGCGACATACTTGGATGCGTACAGACGAGAAAAACACTTTTTTTCCATATAGCGTCCAACCATAAGACATATTTGGATGCGTACAGATGAGAAAAACACTTTTTTTCCAGATAGCGCAAGTTGCATGCGACATACTTGGATGCGTACAGACGAGAAAAACACTTTTTTTCCAGATAGTCTCCGACCATAGGACCTATTTGAATGCGTACTGACGAGATAAACACTTTTTTGCCAGATAGCGCAAGTTGCATGCGACATACTTGGATGCGTACAGACGAGAAAAACACTTTTTTCTAGATAGTCCCGACCATAGGACCTATTTGAATGCGTACTGACGAGATAAACACTTTTTTTCCATATAGCGTCCGACCATAAGACCTATTTGGATGCGTACTGACGAGATAAACACTTTTTTTCCAGATAGCGCAAGTCGCCTGCGACATACTTGGATGCGTACATACAAGAAAAACACTTTTTTTCCAGATAGCGTCCGACCATAAGACCTATTTGGAAGCGTACTGACGAGATAAACACTTTATTTTCAAATAGCGCAAAACGCATGCGACATACTTGGATGCGTACAGATGAGAAAAACACTTTTTTCAGATAGCGTCCGACCATACGACCTTTTCCGATGCGTACTGACGAGATAAACACTTTATTTTCAAATAGCGCAATTCGCATGCGACATACTTGCATGCGTACAGACGAAAAAAAACTTTTTCCAGATAGCGTGCAACCATAAGACCTATTAGGATGCGTACTGACAAGATAAACACTTTATTTTCAAATAGCGCAAGACGCATGCGACATACTTGAATGCCTACAGATGAGAAAAACACTTTTATTCCAGATAGCGCAAGTCGCATGCGACATACTTGGATGCGTACAGACGAGAAAAACACTTTTTTTCCATATAGCGTCCAACCATAAGACATATTTGGATGCGTACAGATGAGAAAAACACTTTTTTCCAGATAGCGCAATTTGCATGCGACATACTTGGATGCGTACAGACGAGAAAAACACTTTTTTCCCAGATAGTCTCCGACCATAGGACCTATTTGAATGCGTACTGACGAGATAAACACTTTTTTCCATATAGCGTCCGACCATAAGACCTATTTGGATGCGTACTGACGAGATAAACACTTTTTTTCCAGATAGCGCAAGTCGCCTACGACATACTTGGATGCGTACATACAAGAAAAACACTTTTTTCCAGATAGCGTCCGACCATAAGACCTATTTGGAAGCGTACTGACGAGATAAACACTTTATTTTCAAATAGCGCAAAACGCATGCGACATACTTGGATGCGTACAGACGAGAAAAACACTTTTTTCCAGTTAGCGTCCGACCATAAGATCTATTTGGATGCGTACTGACGAGATAAACACTTTATTTTCAAATAGCGCAATTCGCATGCGACATACTTGGATGCGTACAGACGAGAAAAACACTTTTTTTCCAGTTAGCGTCCAATCATAAGACCTATTTGGATGCGTACAGACGAGAAAAACACTTTTTTTCCAGATAGCGTCCGACCATACGACCTTTTCCGATGCGTACTGACGAGATAAACACTTTATTTTCAAATAGCGCAATTCGCATGCGACATACTTGGATGCGTACAGACGAGAAAAACACTTTCTTTCCAGTTAGCGTCCGACCATAAGACCTATTTGAATGCGTACTGACGAGATAAACACTTTATTCTCAAATAGCGCAAAGCTCATGCGACATACTTGCATGCGTAAATTATTTATATTTAACTTATTTAACTCGTTCTTTTTAGCGCAGCTTTATTAACTTCCTAAATTAATTTATTGTTTCTGTACAACATTAATGATGTTAAATAAAAGAAAAATTATGTATTTTTGTCATTTTGTTGATGCGTACTCTTTGATTTATTTTACAAATTAAAACTAGTGTTCACGAGAGAATCACGCGACAGCGCAGTGCGGATGAGGAGCGTGTTCACAAAAAAGAGTGATCTCAGTTCACAAAAAGACAGACTTTATTTGAGCTCACGAAGAAAAGAATAGTGTCCAGTGCGAATGATCGGAGTCCGTGGAAATGAGCAGTCGTTTATTAGATAGCGGAGCGGTCAAAAGATAGCGAAAGTCCGAGTGAGAAAGCGGTCGTGATACACAAAGCGGTTTTATCTGAGAAAAGCGGTATAGCGAGCGGC
Source organism: Camponotus fellah (assembly GCA_030586385.1). NCBI lineage: Eukaryota > Metazoa > Arthropoda > Insecta > Hymenoptera > Formicidae > Camponotus > Camponotus fellah. The sequence continues at coordinate 16,943 of JAPIVC010000851.1, read as the reverse complement.
GTAAAGTGCGAGACTCCGAAAAGTGCAAGACTTCGTCCAGTTCACCCGTGGTACCCGTTATATACCGGGTAAAATCTGGGGCCCGAGGTAACGTGGGCCAATTACTTTGCTTTGGCGGTGACCTCAGGGCGCCGCGCATCGTGGCCGCCGATGAGGTCTATCTTCGCTTCTTTAGTGGTTGACATGCGCGTGCTCTTTTGATCAGCTGATTGGCGATCAGCTGATCGTGACGCATGGGCGCGCATGCCCATACGCTTCGCTAATGTAGCTGGCGGTTGGCATTGTTTTGCCAAATGTTTATAGCGTGCGGCGCAAAAAACCGAGAAACAATGCGAACGTTCGAGTTTTTTCTGATGAACCGAAGGTTCGAGAAAAATCTTGCCCGTTAGATTCGAATTATAATTGCCGATTTTTGGCTTATGCGATTTACCGAGTCGAGTCATTTTAATGAATTTCGAACATCCCGCCCGCCTCGTCATTGCATGACGAAATTCGCAAATGTGTGCGGGTACAGATAGGTGTCGCGAACGGTTCCATTGACGGGCAATCGATCGCGATTATGAATGGAATGTGATCGTGACGTCACGCAGTGGCACGTGCAGGCTCAGTCTATTCGAGACTTTCGCGAGAATAAGTGATACGTTAATGTGAGGTGTTTCAGTGGTGATTAATGTGGTATGTGCCGAATGATTTCGCGGATAATCTCGTGAGTGCTGTGAAATGTGAGTGTGATCGCGGAGCAGTGGTATGATTCTAAGAATGCGACAGAGAGACAGAGAGCAAGAACGCGCCTGTGGATCGCACGTGACAGTGATTTCATTGAAGTGATTAATAAACACAATTACGCGAAATACATTTCTCGGTAATTGTTCGCGGAAGGGGTATAAAAGTGAGGTATGATACCGTGGGGCATCAATATGGTCGGAGCTGAATAAATGAAGCTCAGTGTGCCGGCTCACGAATTCGACGGTGATGGTGCGGAGTCGGCTCGCAGGGGGAGATCTTCACCAGTGGCCGAGTGAGCTCCGTGGATGCCGTGCGGTGGGTGATGACACGGTCACGCCGTCGTCTCCCGGTGAAGTGTCGTTATCCGTGCGAGTGGCCAGCGCTTGGGGGTGTCATTTCCGACCGGAGGAGGCAGGGTCGCCGACGTTGGGTCCGGACTCGATCCGCTGCCACTTTGGTCGGCAAGCCAGGGTCTGCAGCTCGCGCGACCACCGCTCCCAAAAAGTGGTCGCGCATCTTGGAGAGCAGCTGCCACCGCGAAAGCGCGTTTCCCGGCCTGGTGATCATTGACGGTTCGGGCACGGCCAGAAGGGGTGCGCCGATTAGGAAGTGCCCGGGCGTGAGACCCGACATCGTCCGGGCCGTCCGTCAGCGGCTCAGGGGGCGTGGGTTGAGGCATGCCTCCACCTGTGTGAGGAGCGTGGACATCTCCTCAAAGGTGAGGGCGCCTCACCTATGACCCGTCGTAGGTGGTGTTTCGAGGATTTCACCGCTGCTTCCCAGAGTCCGCCGAAGTGAGGTGCGGAGGGCGGATTGAATCGCCATCGTATGCCGTCGGAAGCTGCCACTTGTGCGATGCGATGGCCGTCGACTGTTGAGGCGCGGAACATCTTCCGGAGTTCGCGATTCGCCCGACGAAGTTGGTGCCGCAATCGGAAGACCTCGTGGCAAAGTCCCCGTCTGGACACGAAGCGACGGAATGCCGCTAAAACGCCTCCGCCGTGTAGTCGCTGGCAGCCTCGAGGTGAACGGCCTTCGTGGTGAGGCAGACAAACACTGCGATGAAGCCCTTGGTTGCTCGCTGACCTCGCCCCTTACTCGTCCGGATGAGGACCGGACCGGCGTAGTCAACCCCGACTCGCAGGAATGGACGCGCTGGAGTCACCCGCTCTTGCGGGAGGCTACCCATCAATGGCTGCGGGGCAACGGCTCTCCACCGGCCAAGTGACGCATCGGTGGATAGATTTCTGACAACGGCTCGACCGCGGGGGATCCAGAACCGTTGGCGGAGCAGCCCGAGGGTGAGCTGCACTCCTCCGTGCAGGGTACGTTGGCAGGGAGTCCACCAAGAGCTGTGTCAACCAGGAGTCCGGCGGGATGATGAGAGGTGTCGCTCGTCGTGAGACAGGAGGGCGTGTTTGAGGCGACCTCCGACTCGCATCAGGCCGCTGTCATCCAATACGGACTCAGTTTTACGAGCGGACTGCGACGTGGAAGGGCTCGCCCCTTGCCTAGCAGAGAGACCTCAGTGGCGTAGTGTAGTGCTTGTGATGTGTGGACCCAGTGGTGAAGTGCGTGGTCAAGCTCTTGTGGTTCGAGTGTTGTGCCCGTGGTGATTTTTCGGCGCCATCGAAGACACCAGGCCGTCACCCTGAGCAATCGGTGCAGCGACGAGAAGCGCCGGATGACCTCAGGCTCGGCGACGGCCTTACCGGCGTTGAGGAAGCTGGCGGCTCGTTGCTCTGGCAGATCCACGTCCGCCGAGCCGCAGTCGTCGCTTGGCCACAGTGCCTTGTCCTCCTGCAGCCAGGGTGGTCCCGTCCACCACAGCGGATGGCCGATCAGGTCGCTTGGCAGGACGCCTCGAGAGGCGCAGTCAGCCGGATTGTCCCGTCCCGGGACATGCCGCCATTGAGCTTCGGGCATCTGAGTCTGGATGTGTGACACCCTGTTAGCGACGTAGGTCTTCCAGCGGGAGGCATGTCCGTGAATCCAGTGCAGCGCGACCCTGGAGTCCGACCAGAGAAGACTGGAGCTGCGGACAGATCTAGAAGTGTGCGTGCGTGAGCAGTGAGATTCGTTAAGAGAGTGGCCGCGCACAACTCGAGTCGCGGCAACGACACTGGCTTTACGGGGCGACCTTGCCCTTTGGGGCCAGTAGGTGGATTGCGGTGTGCGGTTTCGCGGCGGAACGGAGGTACACCATGGCGGCGTATCCTCGCTCTGAGGCGTCGGCGAAGCCGTGGAGTTCGAGTCGTGCATGTGAACCGTCGCTGCCCAGCCGAGCGGGGACTCTGACTCTGTTCAGATGCGGAAGCTCGGAGAGGAGGCTCTTCCAAGACAGAGTGTCTGCCGACGGAAGTGGCGCGTCCCAGTCCAGCCTCTTCAACCAGGCGGACTGGATGAGAATTTTTGCTCGCATCGTGACCGGGGTGAGCCAGCCCAGTGGATCGAACAGTCGTGCGGTTTCAGACAGAACGCGTCGTTTAGTGAGTTCGGTGAAGTGACACGCCTGTACCGAGAAGGTGAAGTGATCCCTGGCCGGATGCCAATGAAGACCTAGAGTGGCGTGGCCTTCCAATGACCACGAGTGGGTGAGAGGGCGAGCCGGTGCTCCTGCGGGACTCCAGCCAGGATGCTGGGGTCGTTTGCCGCCCACTTTCTTAGCGGAAACCCGCCCGCCGTGCAGAGGCTGCGGAGTTCTTGCTGGACCGTGGTGGCCTCAGAGGTGGTGCTGGCTCCAGTGACGATGTCGTCCACGTACGTGTCGCGGCGCAGCGCGACGGCTCCTCGTGGAAAACGTTGACCCTCGTCGTCGGCGAGCTGCTGCAGGGTCCGTATGGCGAGGAATGGCGCGCATGCTAAGCCATACGTGACCGTTCGTAAGCGGTATTCGCGGATGTCGTCGGTGGCACGATGCCGCCAGAGGATCCGCTGGTGATCGCGATCCTCCCGGTGAACGAGGATTTGGCGGTACATTTTTTCAATGTCCGCCACAAAGACATAGCGGTGCCACCGCCAGCGGAGGAGTACGTCGGCGAGAACAGGCAGAAGATTTGCGCCCGTCAGGAGATTGGCATTCAGAGGAGGCGCCCGAAGTTGTGAGCTGCGAGCCGTTGAACACGACTCTGAGCTTTGTTGTGGTGCTTGGTTCCCGCAACACTCCATGATGCGATAAGTAGCACTTAGCGGTGGTTTCTGTTTTGAATGCAGTGTTGATTGGTTCCATATGTTGCAGGTCCTCATACTCCTGCATGAAGCTGCGGTAGAGTTGGCTGAACTGAGCGTCCCTTTGGAAGCGGCGTTCCATGGCGTGAAGCAGGCGCTCGGCTGGCTTGCGGGTCTCTGGGAGAGACGGTGGTGCCTCGGTGAACGGCAGTCTCACGACATACCGCCCCGTGCTGGTGCGTGTGTGTTCGCGGACGAAAAGGTCCTCGCATCGCTTGTCTTCGGGAGTGAGAGTGATGGTGGCGACGGGCTCCTTCTCCTGCTCCCAAAACAGCTGCACCAAATCGTTCAGCTGATGATCGACTGTGCACTGTTGGACTGCGTGGCTGCCCTGGGCCGTGGCTCGTTGGCCTCCCGACAGAATCCACCCTAACGTGGTTCGCTGAGCGATGGGCTCGTCCTTATGTCCCTTTTGGGGGCCATCCCGGAGGATCGCGGAATACACGTCTGCCCCGAGCAGTAGTTCTATTGGATCCCGATCCAAGTACTGCGGATCCGCCAGGCAGATACCGCGTATGTGTGGCCACGTGGTGTTACCTCGTGATGGGCCCTTGGTACGTCGAGGGGCGGAAGGACGTAAGCCAAGACCGTGAGCGAGGTTCCCGTCACTCCCGAGGAGAGGCTCAGGGACAACCTTCCGCGAGTCATTCCGGATGCTCCTCCTCCCCGGAGATCGTCATGGCAGAGCGGATTCGTGGAAGACGCAAGCGTTGGGCCAGATCTTCCGAGATCAGCGAGACTTCAGAGCCCTGGTCGATCAGCGCGCGGACGTTTTGAGGCTTCCCGAAACGGTCGGCGACGGTGATGCGTGCGGTGGCGAGAAGGATCGCCTTGCGGTCCGACGCGAAGCGTGTGACGGACAATGAGTTCGCTTCGCCGGTTGGTGCGTGAGTGTCGTGCAACAGCGTGTGGTGCCGCGACTTGCACGTGAAGCAAGTCTTCTCGGACTGACACTTAACCAAGAAGTGATTGCCGAGACAATTGAAGCACAATTTGTTAGCCTCCACGAAAGCCTTTCTTTGCTTGCGGTTTTTCGCTTTAAATTCCGGGCACCGCATGAGTGCGTGCTTCTCTCTGCATGCGACGCAGGTTGTGGTGTCGGACGCGCGCTTCGCAAAGTGTGACTTAGCGGACCGTGGAAGTGCTCCGGTTTCGCGACGTAGTGCGACTGCACGGCGTTCAATGTAAGGATCCGCTTCGCCATGAAGTCCATCAGAACGTCGATGCTTGGTGGGTCGACGGAATCGCGGATGGAGGACTCCCAGTCCATTCGAGTTTGTGGGTCAAATCGCTCCACGAGTAAGTAATTGAACAGGTCCATTCCGTTCGAGGCAATGGGCCCTATTAAACTTTCTTTGAGCATTGATGGCAGTTGTGGCGGCGTTGTAAATACGACTGAGCTCGTCTGCGGTTGCTGCCTTCATTTTCGGCACGGAAGTGTAAGCGGCGAGTTGGCGCGAATAAGTTCTCGCTTGTTCTCGTAGTGAGTGCTCAGAATTGACCAGGCTCGTTCGTAATTGCCCCGACGATTGGCAATGATTTTATTAATTTTTCCGCAGGACCTTGTAGACTGGTGCGAAGGTAGTGCAACTTCTCGACGTCGGAAATGGACCGGTTATCTCCTATGATGGAGAGGAAGATGTCTCGGAAAGCCGGCCAGTCTCCATACGCGCCGGAAAACGTCTGGAGTTTGATTCGCGGTAGCGACGTCTTGAGTGTATGCTCATGGTGAGTTTCGGTCACGGGCGCGGTGGAAGACTCGCCTTGTAATCGGTCGGCGTAGCCCGACAACGTTTCGCTGTGTCACGTAAGTAATTTCCGCGGCGTCGATAAACTCTGACGTTGCGTACTCACTCTCATTAAATCTGTCTTTCAGGGTCGTTCGGATGAGCTCGTGCTGGGCCTCGATTTTTCCCCAGAGACTGTCCAGGATGGTGAGGCGAGTCTGAATCGCACCCAGGGTGATGTTGGAGACGCCCATTTTCCGGAGGTTGTCCACGGAGCGTGACATGCGGCCGTGGATCTCGTGCTGAGCCTCCACCAGTGCTCTTAGTTCGGCACTCATCCTTGTCTATTGTCTTTCAGGTTGGCACTCTGAACACTGCACCAGGCGATCACTCGCGAACTGCGGACGCGGATGTTCTCCGGCTCGAAGGACCAGAAATGTTCACGAGAGAATCACGCGACAGCGCAGTGCGGATGAGGAGCGTGTTCACAAAGAAGAGTGATCTCAGTTCACAAAAAAGACAGACTTTATTTGAGCTCACGAAGAAAAGAATAGTGTCCAGTGCGAATGATCGGAGTCCGTGGAAATGAGCAGTCGTTTATTAGATAGCGGAGCGGTCAAAAAGATAGCGAAAGTCCGAGTGAGAAAGCGGTCGTGATACACAAAGCGGTTTTATCTGAGAAAAGCGGTATAGCGAGCGGCGTAAAGTGCGAGATTCCGAAAAGTGCAAGACTTCCTCCAGTTCACCCGTGGTACCCGTTATATACCGGGTAAAATCTGGGGCCCGAGGTAACGTGGGCCAATTACTTTAAAAATTTTGGCGGTGACCTCAGGGCGCCGCGCATCGTGGCCGCCGATGAGGTCTATCTTCGCTTCTTTAGTGGTTGACATGCGCGTGCTCTTTTTGATCAGCTGATTGGCGATCAGCTGATCGTGACGCATGGGCGCGCATGCCCATACGCTTCGCTAATGTAGCTGGCGGTTGGCATTGTTTTGCCAAATGTTTATAGCGTGCGGCGCAAAAAACCGAGAAACAATGCGAACGTTCGAGTTTTTCTGATGAACCGAAGGTTCGAGAAAAATTCTTGCCCGTTAGATTCGAATTATAATTGCCGATTTTTGGCTTATGCGATTTACCGAGTCGAGTCATTTTAATGAATTTCGAAAAACTAGTTTTATTTATAATCTGGATTTTTAATAATCAGTAAAAATTACCATTACATTTGACTGAATAAAATTATTAATATTACAATAGATAGGCTTATGTAAATATTAAAATATTAATTTATTATACCAAAATTTTAATTTATTCATACATAAATTAACCTATATAATTACATTGCACAGTTATAACTTATAACTAACAATAAATTAAATCGTAATCCTACATTAATAATGCAAAAATGAAACAAAAATAAACTTTTTTTCTAAACAGTCTTTACAGTCTAAAAAATGAAATTTTATTTTTCTTTGTTCAAAACAAAATGCAAAAAAAAACAATTATTTTTATATGATTAATTATTTTTACACTCTTTTTTAAAGCATCTTGAAAAATTAACATTAGTTTCAGACTTTCAGACAGCTTCGCTTATTTCAGTTTTTCACGTATTGTAGTACATAATATCATATATAATTATTATATTAGAAATTTATCAAGTTATTTTTCAATATGATAATAAATGTCTCAAATGACGCAAATAATTACTCATTAAAAGAAATTGGACTCAACACACAATAGAGAATATTAGGAATTAAATATTAAATATTAAGAAGGAAAGAAGAATATTTTTTTTCTTTTTTCATCTTTCTCTAATATTTATTATTTAATTTTTATTTCTATTTGTCTGTTATGCATTGAGTCTTACATAAAATCTCAGAAGTATAAAATGTTTTCATATTTATAATAAGGCACAAACTTCTTTTTTATGGTATGTATACTTTATGGACCGATAAAATTTCTCCTTTGCAAATTGGACATTTTTTAATTTTATTATTACTTTCTTGCATAATATAATTAGCACAATCACAACAACATATGTGACCGCAGGGTATAAAAACTTGATTCGATTCAACATCAATGCAAGCAATGCACATACGTTCAGATCTTACTTTTTGATTTTCTTCGCACGTTTCCAAAGAAAATCTTTTAATCTAATACGGGATTTCACTTTCTACAGTATTTTCCTGGTCGTACCAATATTCAAAATCATCTTCTGGTATAGTATAGATGTGTTCTGAAAATTTTTGAAACGATATTATATATTAGTCATCAAATAAAACATAAAGATTTAATGTTTTATTAAAATGTAACATATATCGTAAATGTACCGTCATCAAATTTATTGGTTTCAAATTGTAGCAAATTAGAAATATTAACTGTTGTATTTTGATTATATGCATCACTCTCTGTATCTATTGAACTAGTTGAAGCAGCTTCTACATTGTTGATATCGATTGCAGTAGCCATATCAGTTTTATTTTCGGAAGTAGACAGTTCTTGTGCAAGAGAATGTCTATTCATTAGCGTTTGTGAGAATAATTGCGTATTTTCAACAGAATCTTGGCTCTCCGTTAATGTAAATGAGTCAATTTCACTGTCTGCATTTCTGTTAGGTTTGCAGTTCTCAGGACTTCATAAATTTGAAAAGATACGAATTAATAACAAATTAATATAAATATATTTGTGGTTTAATATAAATAAAAAAAAATACTTTGCTCAGACGTAGAATTAAAATTGTCCGATAAAAAATCGGTACAAACTTCATAATTGTTTTCATGGATTACAGCCTCTGTAATATAAAAAAACCTGGCTTAAACAATTCAATAGAATTTAGTTACAAAAAGTCAATGTATTTTTTCTTTAGTTAATATATTAAATCTTTTTTGGAAATCAAGAATATATATATCATTAATATTAATTTTCTTCTGTTTTATGGAATATTCGATATGAATAGACTGTCGTTTTAATGAAACACATTTCTACTTACTATACTTCTCTCTCTTTTATTTAATATTTATTTAATTATTAATATTCTCTATATATATATATATATACTTTCCAATTTGGTCAGAGAATATCATAAATATTTGTCGATTTGATTAATAATAATAATTAAAAACGAAAGAAATAGACGATATTTTTACGTCAGAAATATGAATTTAATTGAAGCTTATAATAAACTTATACATATTTTATCAAAAATATGAAAAATAAAATTGGTATTTTTATAATTTAAAAATAATTGGTTGTGTTCTATGTTTTTTATAGAAAACTAGAACATTCAATGCGCGCGCTACGCGCGCGCCAATCTATAAGAAAAAGAATATATATTAATTTGGGTAAGCATATATGTTCGGATATCCTCAGTATTCTTCTCATGTAAAATTTATAGTATCAGGTATTTTTTCTTTCAAGCAATAACTGTTTATATAATAATTCAAATTTTTTTAACTTTGAAATAAAATTACTAATAAGTGGAAGAAAGTTTTTTCTAACAAATGACTTATTTTGATATTCATATTGTTAGTATTACAATTCTACAGTTTATATTATATAGACTTATATTATATAGATTTTTAGTATTGACAGTGATTATTGAAATAAACCTAAGGAAATATTATGAGTGCGTTATATTGGTAATATCCGCGAATATCATTTGTCTTTATTTAATTTTCGATAAAGAATAAAGTTTATAATGTCGTGAGCATTCTGAGATTAAGTGAAATACACACTTATACGTAATAAAATATTAATTTTGATGAAACTTATTGCAGTGATAGATCTTTATGTTAAGTAGTATTGGATAAAAAAATAAGATGTGTTTCTTAAATATTTGAAAGAAAATTAAAATAAAAAATCTTAAAGGCCTATTTTACTATTGTTTGATAACTTTAACTTCAGATTATACTACATTTTTGGTTTTATTAAATAAATTGAAAAGAAAACAGACAAAAATATAGTTTAATCTATAATTAACTAACGATGGTGATATTGGTTTTAAATATTTAATGGATAAATAAAAGACAGAATATTTAATTGAAGGGTATATAATATAGTAACAGTATACTTATAAAGGTCTTTTTCTTAAAGTATATAAAAAAAACTTAAACCTTAAAATTTAATCATAAAAGTGAATTATATACATGTATACATATGTAATTATTTTTTGTAGAATACAAAAGATTGATAATATAAGAATAATATAAAAATTCTCTTTTTACTTGAAGAAATATTCGTTTTTATTTTATTTATATCTATGTAATTGTGTAAAAATAAAATTATATAAAAAAATAAAATAAAAAATAAAATATGAAACATTCTTTTGTTGCAAGAATATAAATAAATAAAAGAGTTAAGAACTAATTAATAAAAAATTAAAATAAAAAAATTATAGAATTTTTATTTATAATTAAAAAAAAACTTATTTTTTAAATAACGTTGAAAAAGAGAAAAAAGAAATAAGAAACAAACATAAATTATTGTATATAGGACGTTTTAAATTAATCGAATCATCATTAATTTATAGTAAATTTCTGATATTATTTTGAGATAAAAATTCTAATGACGAATTGTCAAGGATGATATAAGGATGGTAATATGAAAAACTAAGGTTATATTATATATATTTATTATTATATTTATTTGAAACATAAAAATATAATTGATTTTAAATACAACCAACTTTACTTATAATAAATTGTTAATATTAAGAAAGCTTTCTAAATGTTTAAAAATATATTTCTCTTTATGTTATTATATTTTTAAAACTATTTAAAATATTAAATACATTAATAAAATTCTTAGATATAAAAATTAAAATCAATCAATATAAAAATGGTAAATGGAAAATAATAATGAATACTTATACTTGTATATATTAGTTTTATATATATGGTTATATATATGTTATGTGGAAGTTGTGCTCTTATTACTTTGATTCTACAAAAAAGAATTATAAATTAGTTATATATATATGTTTTATATAATTGTAATTATTTTGAAGGATAAATAAAAAATATATAAGCATCAAAGTAATGTATGTCATTATTTAAAAAAAAAGGTAAAAACAAATATATTCCATCGAATAAATGATATTGTTAGAATCTTTATAAGAAATTTATAAGAAATATTTTAAGAATGAAATATATATATATAAGTTATCATTAAAATAATATCAATTTTAAACATTAATAATAATATTATTAATTTATGAAGATTTTAGTAAAATTTAATGAAATATACAATACTATTTATCGTGTTAGATCGTGTTTGCAAGCGTCAAAATTAATCTATCGTGATTTTGTATTAAAAAGAATTGTCAAATTGTCATAGTATTCGCATGTAATTTTAACATAAAAACAAGTGTCGTAAACTTAATATTCCATTAATTTAATCGATTTCTACTTATACTTTTGTTATAATTTATTAAACAAAATTGTGTAATAACTATTTACTGATTACAACTTAATCGATCGATAATTGAATTAATTAAAACTTAATAAATATTATTCTTAGCGAATCTACATAGCTGGTATATTAGTATTATGAATACTTTTTATATATTTCTGTAAGGATTTCAACAATATCGTTTATTCAAGTTTATACAGAATATATATTTTTTTAAATTATTATTTTATCAAATAATGAAAAGTATAAAACTTTAATACTTATCTTTAACTTATTCTTAAGAAATAATTTTATCTAAAAACTTACGAGAATTTGACTGCTCTTTTTAATAAATATCTTATTAAAAAACAAAAAGTAAATAATTTTTTTTAATATTAGTGTAGTAATTATACCTGATCTGATGAATCTACTTCGGCGAATTTTCTTTTTAAATTAGTTGAACCATTTAGTAAAGTTAATAATGGCATTTGTCCTGCCAGTTTGGTTATATCCTCTAAATTTTGGACAATTAAAAATGGCAGTATAACTAAAAATGAAGAAAAAAATATATGTATACATATATATGTATATCTATAGAAGATGAACAAAATTGAAGAAATTTTGAAAAATCTCGAAAAATGTAAATTTTATAGAAAGATATTTTAAACAAAAGTTGTGTAGGTTTACAAAGAACATAAGATGATTTAATTTTTTTATTTAATCTTGAATAATCATTTGCAATTTATATGAAGAGCATTAATAAGAAATAGAGTGTTTCGTTTAAGAAATTGACACTAATTTTTATATAAATTTCAATCAATTATTCAAGATCAAACTAATGACACAATTTTATATTCCTTCCGAAACCATACAACTATTGTTTGAAATATTTTTCTTTAAAATTTATATTTTTTGAAAAGTTTCCATAATTTATTTTTATTCTATATAGGATGTATAATTGAAAAATATATATAGCATATAATGTTAGATTCTTTGGTCAATTTGAAGTTGATTTTTTTTTAGCGAAAATGTCGAGAAAGGATATTATTTTGTGCAAATTTCTAATTTTTGTCATTATGTATATTTGTAAATCTTAAATTAAAATTTTATTAAAGTAAACTCCACCTGAAATTAATTCAAGAATGTAATCATATTAATCTTTTGATTCTACAAAATTTAATTAGCGAGAAACTCGTTTTTCTCAATCGATTATAATTCGAAAGTTATTGACTTCTCCACATTTTTGCTAAGAAAAAATTGTTTCCAAATTGGTTAGAGAATTTGTTATTATGTATCATATATATATATATATATATATATATTTTTTTTTATTTATTTATTTATTTAGTTACATCCTGTATATAAAATATTAGTAATGTGTTGTCACAATATATAAAATATTGTTTAACTTATTGTAATATATTATACACACAAAGTGAGGTATTTAATTTATACATTTGAATTAATTTGTAAATTATGCGTGAACAATTATTACATATAAAAAAGTTGTATAATTTCGAATAAATATGTTTATTACGTTAATATATCTACTTTTTTTTTTAAAATGATTTTCAGAAATCTGAAAATTAAAAGCTTCATTTTTGAGAATAAAATTATCTTAATTTTTTTATTAAATTGATTTTTTTTGTAAATAAATTGGAATAAAAAATTACCAGAATAGACTGATTAATTTATTGAATATTTTAATTTATTACCTTTAGTTTCCATAGTACCAATGACTTCAATATGGTCACCTTTTTTAATATCCAAATCCAAATAATTGTCATTTGTAAAATTTAGGATATGTACCTCCAATTTAAAATTTCCATCAGTTAACGCGCCACAACCAATAATTTTATTAATTTTGGAATTATAAACTTCTAAGAAGTTAGTTTTTATGTATCCTCTTAAGACTGAAAAATTTTTGACAAAAATATAGATTATTAAAAATAATAAAAATTTTAATAAAAATATATTATATAATTTTAACTAAATATAATAAAATACCAAGAAATGTAAATAATATATTATAATATATTATTGTTTTCTATAAATTATATACACGTATATAATTTATGAAAAATTATATATATATATATAGATATATACATAAATGTTATTAATTTAGATATTAAGATTCGATTGAATTAACAATCTTATTTTGGCTTTAAGCAAGATTTAATATATGTATGTTTGCATTTATTAAAAAAGAAAAATGAAAATAGATATATGTTAAATTTCATTGAAATTTATAATAACGTTGGTGTAATCAGGTCTAGATAATACAAAAAAAATAAAAGTTTTAGTAAGAACTCATTTACGTTCGTTATTTTTGTATAAATATAAATAAAAATTATTTAACTATACAATTTGATTGATCTTGAAAATAAGTGAAATCTGTGTAATTGTACTAAATGATGATAGATTGTATTATTTATAGTTCAAATCTTTTAATAATTTGAAATCAAATTTAGATAGACTTGTTATTTATTGACATTTTTGTCATATACATAACGAATGAATTTTATTCCTGATATCAAATATCAAATATCTAAATTTAATTGTTCAATTTTTTAAAATTATATTCTTTTCTATAAATTTCAATTAGTCAAATTTAAGAAAAATAATATGGAATAAATCAAGTTTTTAATAATTTTATAATTTAAAAAATAATTTTGAATAATTGAAAATTTAATTATGTAATATTTAGATAATTGATATAATTAAAAGTATTTATTTGTTATAATATACTTTGTTTACTTTAAATTTTAATAACATATAGATTGATAGAAATTATATAAAAAAAATATAAAGAATTTACTTTAATACGATTTGTCATATTCATGACTTCCAAAAGCTCGACTTTTTCGGGTGGCGTTTTATTTAGCAAGCTTGTGGGCTCAATCTGTCCCCAAATTTGAAACGATAGTAATTTTTGATTAACAATTCATATGACATATTTCCATTATTGTATTTCATCATTTTTGGCGGGCGTGCTTGTACACCATCCAAGTGAATAACCTGGTTTACAAAACAGACATTTTATTAAAAATATAATTGTACATATACATCTTAAAAAGTAAGATGTTTGTAATTTATAAATGAAACATTTTATTTATAAATTTATACATTTTTATGTATAAATTAAATATTTTATATTTTGATAATAAAATAATAATAGATAAAATAATACACGAACTATTTATTTAAAAATATAATATAACATGTATTATATATATAATTTTATATAATGAAGTATTATCAATAATATGATAATATTTGTAATATATATTATTATGTTATAAATATATGCGTAATATATTCTCTGCAATTGTTATATATACTAAAATACAAAATATTAGGAATAAAAATTATCAAGAAGAAGTTTTATATGAGTGCAATATATATGTATATAAAAATATTATTTACAAATCGAAGATAGAGAAATTTCTATATATGAACATGAAAATTTATATTATTTATACATATATACAAAATATACATATATATATTATTATATATATATATATATATAAAAGTATAAAAATTATTACATGTAAAAGATAAAAAAATAAAACGTGAAAAATATATGAAAAGATTACTAAAATATAAAAATAAATACTTACATGATTTACTCTTATATGATGCTCCATATTCTTAACATCGTCGTTCCAAGCTACAACTTGGCCTCCCTTTCCTTGTCCGTTATTTAAATAAAATTTAAAAAAATTTAAATTGTTGTTTATCTCCCACGCAACGTGGAGATTCAATGTTATCGACATAACCAACAATTTCCCTATACAAATTTTAACACAGTTAATAACACAGTTAATAATAAATAATGAGACATACACATATGTTAAAATATAAAATTATTTAACGGACTCATGTTTATGGAAACATATATATTTTGATCTGCCTAACAATAAAGCATATATTAAGAATTTTGTATAATAAATGTAAATGCTATAAATTTGAAATATATTAACGTATAACTGAATATATATAAATCTTATTTTTATTCTTTTTCCTTCTTTTAAGTTAATATAAAATACGCAAAGATATGATACATTAATTTTTGTAAAATGTGAAGCTCAAGTTTAGATAATATAAATAAATTTAAATTTTGAGAAATTTTTACAAACTATACAATTTAGAGCGAATATATTTTTATATTTTGTTCATATATGTTTATACTTTATACACATCGAATATAAACTTTACATATTATATACTCTTTATACTTTGTATATATAAAATTCATAAATTTATATACTTTATATGCATTCATAAATTCAAATAATTTAATTATAAATTATAATTATTAAAATTTATATTACTATTTATTATTGTTACTATTTTTTGTCATAAATTATGATGTTATAAATTTTAATTATTAAGACTCAGAATAATTATAATAAAATTTTTCTATGAAAAATTTCACATATGTTATACGTATCCACATACATGTAAAATAACTCTAAAGATTTATAATAAATTTCAGGAATGTATAGAGAGAAACCAAAATATATAGCAATTTTGAAATAAGAAATAGTTTCCTAATCAAATCCTAAGTTGATATAAACTATAGAATATAAAAGAATTATATTATATACATTATATATATATATATATATATATATATGGATAATACTAATGAAACAAATAATCTTAATTTATATAAAATTTATTAAAAAAAGGATTATATGAAGATAATAATAATATTATATAATCACAAAAAATGTTCGAAAAAAATTATTAACCATTACATTTAATGTAAGCATTATTGAAATTCTGCCGCATTACTATCATTTCGAACACTATTTGACTCTTTAAGGTCAAACCAATGGTAACATCTTATCCCCCTTGAAACCATACAACTTTTGTCTGAAAAAATTTTTGTATATGGGGCTTAGTTTTGAGATATTTTGCTGTCCAAGTTAAAATAGGACACCCTGTATATATATATATATATATATATATATATATGTGTATATATATATTTATTTAAAGTTTGTTAATATAATATTTAAGATCATAATTCATCACTTATATAATATATATACATATATGTATATATATGTATGTATTACGATTATTAAGATTTAAGAATTATGAATAACGATAAATAATATAAGAAATATCATTAATAAAAATTAACTAAAATAACTATATTTGTTTTCGCCAATTTTAGAAAATATAAATTTTACTTACACCGTTGAATCAACATTTGTATGTTGTCAAGAACGTCATTTGGTGTTAATTTCATTAAATTTACATTATTGAGCTCAATAAGCTTTTCTATTTGAGCATGTGGATTTTGGACATTGTCGTCGTATTCAGACATCTTTATATTTTTGAAGAACAGGATAGTTATAGGAAAGAACAGTTACAGAAAATTACACATAATAAAAAGATAAAATTTAAAGAAATATAAAAATAAAAGAGAGAAAAAAAAATCAGAAAAAAGCGTATATGTTTTAATCTAATATAATACTGAGAAAATGTGTATGTATATATATATGTGTATATACATACATACATACGATAAACAAAAAATAAATATATATATATATGTGTATGTTATATATATATATATATATATATATATATATATATACAGGTGATTCTAAACACCCCCGTGTCCCTGAAATGGCAGATTAGTTGAGTCAATTTAAGACGATTTTTCCTTTGCAAAAATGCTTCCGAAGCTTGTTGGGATTATTAAAGAAAAGAGTAACGATGACGGGGGGACAAGGGCACAGGGGATGCGATTCACCGTCAGACGCGGTGTTACGCGGGGCGCTGGGAGATCGCTGGCGGCAT
This sequence comes from Camponotus fellah, assembly GCA_030586385.1. Taxonomy (NCBI): domain Eukaryota; kingdom Metazoa; phylum Arthropoda; class Insecta; order Hymenoptera; family Formicidae; genus Camponotus; species Camponotus fellah. Next base: position 51 of record JAPIVC010000851.1, on the reverse strand, counting down.
ATTCAACACATATGCGAACACATACATTTCTCTTTCTGTCTGTCTGTCTGT
>JAPIVC010000850.1:0-21652 GCA_030586385.1 Camponotus fellah | reverse complement strand
GAGCCGTCCGGTGTCCATACGTGCAGCACGAAACATCTCTCGTAGGTGACGCCCGAAACAATCTCTCGTAGAGCCGTACGAATTACCCTCGTAAGTGCCGCCCGTTACGCATCGTAGGTACGAGAAAAGGGACTTCCGTCGAACCGTCCGATGTCCATACGTGCAGCCCGAAACATCTTCGTAGGTACCGTCCGATATCATAATCTAGGTGCGTCCGGAATCATCTCTGTAGGTGCCGTCCGACGGGGGCCGCCCCACGCGTCGAGGGACCGCCGAGAAGGGACCTTGCTCGTCGCGAGTCCGGCATCCGTAGGTGCCGGCCCGAACACCTCTCGCAGTTGCCTCCCGTCTACGCATTGTAGGTCAGCAGAAAGCAGGACTTGCTCGTCGCGAGCAGTCCGTTGTCCGGATATGTGCACCCGAAACATCTCTCGTAGGTATCGCACGATAGCATTATCGTAAGTGCCGCTCTTCTACGCGTCGTAGGTACCGCCGAGAATGACTTTGCGGTCCGGGCCGTCCGGCGTCCGTGGTGTAACCCGGAACATCTTTCGTAGGAACCGCCCGAAATACCTCCGTAGGTGCCGCCCTCTACGCGTCGTGGGTACCGCCATCGAAGGGATTTTTCATCGCGAGCCGTCCGATGTTCATACGTGCAGCACGAATCATCTCTCCCCCCAGTAGGTGCCGCCCCGAATCATCTCTAGTAGGTGTCGTCCATCTTCCGCGTCGGGTGGACCGCCGAGGGAACCCGGGACTTTCTCTGTTCGCGAGCCGTCCGGGCGGTCCTATCCGGAGCGCCTGCCGCCTGTCTACGGCGTGTCGTAGGTACCCCCGAGAATGGACTGGTGCGTCGCGAGCCATTCCGTGTCCAGTTGCCGCCCCAACCATCTCGTCGTGTGACGCCCCGAACACCCTGTAGATGCCGTACGGAACACCTCTCGTAGGGTGCCGCCTGACTACGCGGGGGTTCGTAGGTACCGCCGGGGGAGTGGACATGGACATGGGTCGCGAGCCGGTTTTCCGGTAAAAATCCGCAGGTGCCGCCCAAACCATCTCTCGTAGGTGACGCCCGAAACACCTCTCGTAAGTGCCGTACGAATTACCTCTCGTAGGTGCCGTCCGTCTACGCATCGTAGGTACAGCAGAAAACGGGCTTTGCTCGTCGCGAGCCGTCCGATGTCCATACGTGCAGCCCGAAACATCTCTCGTAAGTACCGTCCGATATAATAATCGTAAGTGCCGCCCGAATCATCTCTAGTAGGTGCCGTCCGTCTACGCGTCGTAGGCACCGTCGAGAAGGGATTTTGCGCGTCGAGAGCCGTCCAGCGTCCGTAGGTGCCGCCAGACTACGCGTCGTAGGTACCGCCGAGAATGGACATTGCTCGTCGCGAGCCGTCCAGTGTCCGTACGTGCAGCCCGAAACATCCTGTCGTATATACCGCCCGATAGCATAATCGTAGGTGCCGCCAGAATCATCTCTCGTAGGTGCGCCCGTCTACGCGTCGTAGGTACCGCCAAAAAGGGTCTTTGCGAGTCGCGAGCCGTCCGGCGTCCGTAGGTGCCGCCCGGAACATCTCTCGTAGGTGCCGCCTGATAGCATAATCGTAGGTGCCGCCCGAATCATCTCTCGTAGGTGCCGCCCGTCTGCGCGTCGTAGGTGCCCAAGAAGGGACTTTGCCAGTCGCTACCTGTCTGGCGTCCGTAGGTGCCGCCCGAAACACCTCTCGTAAGTGTTCGGTGTCCGTGTGTGCAGCCTGAAACATCTCTCGTAGGTATCGCTGTATAGCATCCTCGTAGGTGCCGCCTGAAACTTCTCTCATTAGTGCCGCTCGTCTACGCGTCGTAGGTACCGCCGAGAATGGACTTTGCTCGTCGCGAGCCGTCCGGTGTCCATACGTGCCGCCCGAAACATCTCTCGTAGGTGACGCCCGAAACACCTCTCGTAGATGATGTACGAATTACCTCTCGTAGGTGCCGCCCGTTTACGCGTCGTAGGTACCGCCGAGAATGGACTTGGTGCGTCGCGAACCTTTCCGTGTCCGCAGGTGCCGCCCTAACCATCTCTCGTAGGTGACGCCCTAACCATCTCTCCTAGGTGACGCCCGAAACACCTTTCGTAGATGATGTACGAATTACCTCCCGTAGGTGCCGCCCGTCTACGCGTCGTAGGTACCGCCGAGAAAGGATTTTGCGCGTCGCGAGCCGTCCGGCGTCCGTAAGTTACGCCCGAATCATCTCCCGTAGATGCCGTCCGTCTACGCGTCGTAGGTACCGCCGAGAAGGGACTTTGCGAGTCGCGAGCCGTCCGGCGTCCGTAGGTGCCGCCCGGAACATCTCTCGAAGGAACCGCCCGAAATACCTCTCGTAGGTGCCGCCCGACTACGCGTCGTAGGTACTGTCGAGAGTGGACTTGGTGCGTCGCGAGCTGTCCGATATCCATACGTGCAGCCCGAAACATCTATTGTAGGTGACGCCCGAAACACCTCTCGTAGATGACACCTGTACGAATTACCTCTCGTAGGTGCCACCCGACTACGCCTCGTAGGCACCGCCGAGAAGGGATTTTGCGCGTCGAGAGCCGTCCAGCGTCCGTAGGTGCCGCCCGAAACAACTCTTGTAGGTTCCGCCTGAAGTACCTCTCGTACGTGCCGCCCGTCTACGCGTCGTAGGTACCGCCGAGAAGGGACTTTGCTCGTCGCGAGCCGTCCGGTGTCCGTAGGTGCCGGAAACACCTCCCGTAGGTACCGCCCGATAGCATCCTCGTATGTGCCGCCCCACTACGCGTCGTAGGTACCGCAGAAAAGGGACTATGCTCGTCGCGAGCCTTCCGGCATCCGTAGGTGTCGCCCGGAACACCTCCCGCAGGTGACGCCCGAAATTACTCTCGTAGGTGCCGCCCGACTACGCGTCGTAGGTGACGCCTGAAACACCTCTCGTAAGTGCCGTACGAATTACCTCTCGTAGGTGCCGTCCGTCTACGCATCGTAGGTACAGCAGAAAACGGGCTTTGCTCGTCGCGAGCCGTCCGATGTCCATACGTGCAGAAAACATTTCTCCCGTAAGTACCGTCCGATTTGGATAATGCGTACTGACGAGAAAAACACTTTATTTTTCTAGATAGCGCAAGATCATGCGACCTACTTGGATGCGTACTGACGAGATAAAACTTTATTTTAGAAGCGCTAAGTCGCATGCGACATACTTGGATGCATACAGACGAGAAAAACACTTTTTTCCAGATAGCGTCCGAACATAAGACGTATTTGGATGCGTACTGACGAGATAAACACTTTATTTTCATATAGCGCAAGACGCATGCGACATACTTGGATGCGTACAGATGAGAAAAACACTTTTTCTCCAGAAAGCACAAGTCGCATTCGGCATACTTGGATGCGTACTGACGAGATAAACACTTTATTTTCATATAGCGCAAGATGCATGCGACATACTTGGATGCGTACAGACGAGAAAAAACTTTTTTCCAGATAACACAAGTCGCATTCGACATACTTGGATGCATACAGACGAGAAAAACACTTTTTTTCCAGATAGCGTCCGAACATAAGACGTATTTGGATGCGTACTGACGAGATAAACACTTTATTTTCATATAGCGCAAGACGCATGCGACATACTTGGATGCGTACAGATGAGAAAAACACTTTTTCTCCAGAAAGCACAAGTCGCATTCGGCATACTTGGATGCGTACAGACGAGAAAAACACTTTATTTTCAAATAGCGCAAGACGCATGCGACATACTTGGATGCGTACAGACGAGAAAAACACTATTTTTCCAGATAGCGTCCGACCATAAGACCTATTTGGAAGTGTACTGACGAGATAAAGACTTTATTTTCATATAGCGCAAGACGCATGCGACATACTTGGATGCGTACAGACGAGAAAAACACTTTTTTCCAGAAAGCGTTCGACCATAAGACCTATTTGGATGCGTACTGACGAGATAAACACTTTATTTTCAAATAGCGCAAGACGCATGCGAGATACTTGGATGCGTACAAACGAGAGAAACAATTTTTTTCCAGATAGCGCAAGTCGCATGCGGCATACATGGATGCGTACAGACGAGAAAAACACTTTTTTTCCAGATAGCGTCCGACCATAAGACGTATTTGGATGCGTACTGACGAGATAAACACTTTATTTTCATATAGCGCAAGTCGCATTCGGCATACTTGGATGCGTACAGACGAGAAAAACACTTTATTTTCAAATAGCGCAAGACGCATGCGACATACTTTGATGCGTACAGACGAGAAAAACACTTTTTTCCAGATAGCGTCCGACCATAAGACCTATTTGGATGCGTACTGACGAGATAAACACTTTATTTTCAAATAGCGCAAGACGCATGCGACATACTTGGATGCGTACAGACGAGAAAAACACTTTTTTTCCAGATAGCACAAGTCGCATTCGACATACTTGGATGCGTACTGACGAGATAAACACTTTATTTTCAAATAGCGCAAGATGCATGCGACATACTTAGATGCGTACAGACGAGAAAAACACTTTTTTTCCGGATAGCGTCTGACCATAAGACCTATTTGGATGTGTACTGACAAGATAAACACTTTATTTTCATATAGCGCAAGACGCATGCGACATACTTGGATGCGTATAGATGAGAAAAAACACATTTTCTCCAGAAAGCACAAGTCGCATTCGGCATACTTGGATGCGTACAGACGAGAAAAACACTTTATTTTCAAATAGGGCAAGATGCATGCGACATACTTGGATGCGTACAGACGAGAAAAACACTTTTTTTCCGGATAGCCAAGTCCGATCCATATACTTATTTGGTACTGACGAGATAAACACTTTATTTTCAAATAGCGCAAGACGCATGCGACATACTTGGATGCGTACAGACGAGAAAAACACTTTTTTTCTAGATAGCGTCCGACCATAAGACCTATTTGGATGCGTACTGACGAGATAAACACTTTATTTTCAAATAGCGCAAGTCGCATGCGACATACTTGGATGCATACAGACGAGAAAAACACTTTTTTTCCAGATAGCGTCCGAACATAAGACGTATTTGGATGCGTACTGACGAGATAAACACTTTATTTTCATATAGCGCAAGACGCATGCGACATACTTGGATGCGTACAGATGAGAAAAACACTTTTTCTCCAGAAAGCACAAGTCGCATTCGGCATACTTGGATGTGTACTGACGAGATAAAGACTTTATTTTCATATAGCGCAAGATTCAGGCTTGACATACTTGGATGCGTACGGAAGAAAAAAAACTTTATTTTCCAGATAACAGGGCAAGTTGCATGCGACATACTTGATGCCTTCAGACGAGAAAAACACTTTTTTCCAGATAGCGTCCGACCATAAGACCTATTTGGATGCGTACTGACGAGATAAACACTTTATTTTCATATAGCGCAAGACGCAAGCGACATAATTGATGCGTACAGACGAGAAAAACACTTTTTCTCCAGAAAGCAAGTCGCATTAGGCATATTTGGATGCGTAATGACGAGAAAAACACTTTATTTTCAAATAGCGCAAGACGCATTCGACATACATGGATGCGTACAGACGAGAAAAACGCTTTTTTCTAGTTAGCGTCCGACCATAAACTTATTTGGATGCGTACTGACGAGATAAACACTTTATTTTCAAATAGCGCAAGTCGCATACGACATACTTGGATGCATACAGACGAGAAAAACACTTTTTTTCAGATAGCGTCCGACCATAAGACGTTTTTTGATGCGTACTGACGAGATAAACACTTTATTTTCATATAGCGCAAGTCGCATTCGGCATACTTGGATGCGTACAGACGAGAAAAAACTTTATTTTCAAATAGCGCAAGACGCATGCGACATACTTTGATGCGTACAGACGAGAAAAACACTTTTTTTCCAGATAGCGTCCGACCATAAGACCTATTTGGATGCGTACTGACGAGATAAACACTTTATTTTCAAATAGCGCAAGACGCATGCGACATACTTGGATGCGTACAGACGAGAAAAAACACTTTTTTTCCAGATAGCGTCCGACCATAAGACCTATTTGGATGTGTACTGACAAGATAAACACTTTATTTTCAATAGCGCAAGACGCTTGCGACATACTTGGATGCGTACAGACGAGAAAAAAACTTTTTTCAAGATAGCGCAAGTCGCATGCGGCATACATGGATGCGTACAGACGAGAAAAACCCTTTTTTTCAAGTTAGCGTCCGACCATAAAACTTATTTGGATGCGTACTGACGAGATAAACACTTTATTTTCAAATAGCGCAAGTCGCATGCCACATACTTGATGCATACAGACGAGAAAAACACTTTTTTTCCAGATAGCGTCCGACCATAAGACGTATTTGGATGCGTACTGACGAGATAAACACTTTATTTTCATATAGCGCAAGTCGCATTCGGCATACTTGGATGCGTACAGACGAGAAAAACACTTTTTTTTCAGATAGCGCAAGACGCGTGCGACATACTTGGATGCGTACAGACGAGAAAAAAACTTTTTTTTCCAGATTGCCAAGTCGCATTGGCATATTTTGCGTACTGACGAGAAAAACACTTTATTTTCAAATAGCGCAAGACCATGCGACATACTTGGATGCGTACAGACGAGAAAAACACTTTTTTTTCCGATAGCGTCCGACCATAAGACATATTTGGATGCATACTGACGAGATAAACACTTTTTTTTCAAATAGCGCAAGACGCGGCGACATACTTGGATGCGTACAGACGAAAAAAAACACTTTTTTCCAGATAGCGTCCGACCATAAGACCTATTTGGATGTGTACTGACGAGATAAAGACTTTATTTTCATATAGCGCAAGACGCATGCGACATACTTGGATGCGTACAGACGAGAAAAACACTTTTTTCCAGAAAGCGTCCGACCATAAGACCTATGGATGCGTACTGACGAGATAAACACTTTATTTTCAAATAGCGCAAGACGCATGCGACATACTTGGATGCGTACAGACGAGAGAAAACACTTTTTTCCAGATAGCACAAGTCGCATTCGACATACTTGGATGCGTACTGACGAGATAAACACTTTATTTTCAAATAGGGCAAGATGCATGCGACATACTTGGATGCGTACAGACGAGAAAAACCTTTTTTCCGGATAGCGTCTGACCATAAGACCTATTTGGATGCGTACTGACAAGATAAACACTTTATTTTCATATAGCGCAAGACGCATGCGACATACTTGATGCGTCAGACGAGAAAACACTTTTTCTCCAGAAAGCACAAGTCGCATTCGGCATACTTGGATGGTTACGATTACACTTTATTTTCAAATAGGGCAAGATGCATGCGGACATACTTTGATGCGTACAGACGAGAAAACACTTTTTCGATAGCGTCCGGACCATAAGACCTTTTTGGATGCGTACTGACGAGATACACTTTATTTTTCATTTAGCGCAAGACGCATGCGACATACTTGGATGCGTACAGACGAGAAAAACACTTTTTTCCAGATAACACAAGTCGCATTCGACATACTTGGATGCGTACACGAGAGTAAACACTTTATTTACAAAATAGCGCAAGATGCATGCGACATTCTTAGATGCGTACAGACCAGAAAAACACTTTTTTCCAGATAGCGGCTGACCATAAGACCTATTTGGATGTGTACTGACAAGATAAACACTTTATTTTCATATAGCGCAAGACGCATCGACATACTTGGGATGCGTACAGACGAGAAAAACACTTTTTCCAGATAACACAAGTCGCATTCGCCATACTTGATGCGCTGACGAGATAAACACTTTATTTTCAAATAGCGGCAAGATGCGGACATACTTGGATGCGTACAGACGAGAAAACACTTTTTTCCAGATAACCAAGTCGACATTCGACATATTTGGCGTACTGACGAGATAAACACTTTATTTTCAAATAGCGCAAGATGCATGCGACATACTTGATGCGTACAGACGAGAAAAAACACTTTTTTTCCAGATAGCGTCTGACCATAAGACCTTTTGGTTGGTACTGACAAGATAAACACTTTATTTTCATATAGCGCAAGTCGCATTCGGCATACTTGGATGCGTACAGATGAGAAAACACTTTTTTTCCAATAGCGCAAGACGCATGCGACATACTTGGATGCGCAGACGAGAAAAAGCTATTTTTCCAGGATAGCGTCCGAACATGAGACGGTTTGGTTGCCTGACGAGATAAACACTTTATTATAGCGCAAGACCGACATACTTGGATGCGACAGATGAGGAAAAACACTTTTTCTCCAGAAAGCACGTCGGATTCGCATTGGATGCGTACAGACGAAAAAAACAATTTTTTCCAGGGATAGCGCAAGGTCGCATGCGGCATACATGGATGCGTACAGACGAGGAAAACCCTTTTTTCGGGTTAGGTTCCGACCATAAAACTTATTTGATGCGTACTGACGAGATAAACACTTTATTTTCTAACAGAGTCGCATACGACATACTTGATGGCGGACGAGAAAAACACTTTTTCCTGATAGCGTCCGACCATAAGAGTTTTGGATGCGTACTGACGAGATAAACACTTTATTTTCAAATAGCGCAAGATGCATGCGACATGCTTGGTGCACAGACGAGAAAAACACTTTTTTCTAGATAGCGTCCAACCATAAGCATTTTGTGCGTACCGAACAAACACATTTTCAAAAGCGCAAGTCGCATGCGACATACGTGGATGATACAGAGAGAAAAACACTTTTTTTCCAGATAGCGTCCGAACATAAGATCGCATTTGACGGTACTGACGAGATAAAACCCTTTTCTAGGCAAGGCGCATGCGACTCCTTGGGGGGTAGAGGTGAGAAAAACACTTTTTCCTCCAGAAGGATAAGGTCCATCGGCATTTTTGGCTTGGTACCGGGGAAAACACTTTATTTTCAAATAGCGCAAGACGCACACATATTTGATGGTACAGACAGAAAAACACTATTTTTCCAGACAGCGTCCGACCATAAGACCCATTTTGGGCGTACTGACGAGATAACTTTTATTTTCAAATAGCGCAAAGTCGCATACGACATACTTGATGCAACGACGAGAAAACCACTTTTTTTCCAGATAGCGTCCCCCCAAAGCCGTGCCGCCCCAAAAAAACGTATTAAACACTTTATTCCCAGGGGGCGTCGGGGGTTGGTGGATGCGCACACACAAAAAAATTTTTTCCAGATAGCGTCTGACCATAAGACCTATTTGGATGTGTACTGACAAGATAAACACTTTATTTTCATATAGCGCAAGACGCGACATACTTGATTGCGTACAGATGAGAAAAACACTTTTTCTTCCAGAAAGCACAAGTCGCATTCGGCATTTTCGTACAGAGGGGAAAACACTTTATTTTCAAATAGGGCAAGATGCATGCATACTTGACATACAGACGAGAAAACACTTTTTTCGGATAGCGTCCGACCATAGGAATCATTTGATGCGTACTGACGAGATAAACACTTTTTTTCAATACGCAGCGGTTCATTTTGATGCGTACAGACGAAAAACACCTTTTTTTTTAGATAGCCGACCATAAACCTTTTGGATGCGTACTGACCAGATAAACACTTTATTTTCAAATAGCGTTAGTCGCATGCGACATACTTGGATATACGGAAGAAAACACTTTTTTCCAGATAGCGTCCGAACATAAGACGGGATGGTACTGACGAGATAAACACTTTTTTCATATAGCGCAAGACGCATGCAACTTGATGCGTACAGATGAGAAAACACTTTTTCCCAGAAAGCACAAGTCGCGTTCGGCATTTGGGTGTACTGACGAGATTTTATTTTTCATATACGCAAGACGCATGGCATACCGGATGCGTACAGAGCGAGAAAAAACACTTTTTTCCAGATAGCGTCCGACCGATAAGACACCTATTTGATGTGTACTGACGAGATAAACACTTTATTTTCATATAAAGACGCATGCGACGTACAGATGAAAAAAAACCTTTTTTTCCAGACAGCCCGACCAAAGACCTATGTACTGACGAGATAAACATAAAGTGTTTATCTCGTCAGTACGTATCCAAATAGGTCTTATGGTCGGACGCTATCTGGAAAAAGTGTTTCTCGTCTGTACGCACCAAGTATGTCGCACGGCCTTGCGCTATTTGAAAATAGTTTTTTCTCGTCTGTACGCTCCAAGTATGTCGCATGGTCTTGCGCTATTTGAAAATAAAGTGTTTATCTCGTCAGCGCATCCAAATAGGTCTTATGGTCGAACGCCGCTGGAAAAAAGTGTTTTTCTCATCTGTACGCATCCAAGTATGTCGCATGCGTCTTGCGCTATATGAAAATAAAGTGTTTATCTCGTCAGTACACATCCAAATAAGTCTTATGGTCGGACGCGATCTGGAAAAAAGTGTTTTTCTCGTCTGTACGCATCCAAGTATGTCGCATGCGTCTTGCGCTATTTGAAAGTATAGTGTTTATCTTGTCAGTACGCATCCAAATAGGTCTTATGGTCGGACGCTATCTGGAAAAAAGTGTTTTTCCTCGTCTGTACGCATCCAAGTATGTCGCACTTGCGCTATTTTAAAAAATGTTTATCCTCGTCAGTACGCACCCAAATAGGTTTTATGGTCGGACGCTATCTGTATAAAAAGTGTTTTTCTCATCTGTACGCATCCAAGTATGTCGCTTGCGTCTTGCGCTTTTGGAAAATAAAGTATTTTTCTCGTCTGTACGCATCCAAGTATGCCGAATGCGACTTGTGCTTTCTGGAAAGTTTTTTCGTCTGTACGCATCCAAGTATGCGAATGCGACTTGTGATATCTGAAAAAAAGTGTTTTTTTTCGTCTGTACGCATCCAAGTATGTCGCACGCGTCTTGCCCTATTTGAAAATAAAGAGTTTTTCTCGTTAGTACGCATCCAAGTATGTCGCATGCGATTTGCGCTATCTGGAAAAAATTTTTTTTCTCGTCTGTACGCATCCAAGTATGTCGCATGCGTCTTGCGCTATTTGAAAATGAAGTGTTTATCTCGCATACGCATCCAAATAGGTTTATTGTTGGACGCTATCTGGAAAAAAGTGTTTTTTTCATCTGTACGCATCCAAGTATGTCGAATGCGTCTTGCGCTATTTGAAAATAAAGTGTTTACCTGTCAGTACGCATCCAAGTATGTCGAATGCGACTTGTGCTATCTGAAAAAAGTGTTTTTCTCGTCTGTACGCATCCAAGTATGTCGAATGCGACTCGGCATCTGAAAAAGTGTTTTTCTCGTCTGTATGCATCCAAGTATGTCGCACGCGTCTTGCGCTATTTGAAAATAAAGTGTTTTTCTGCATACGCATCCAAGTGTGTCGCACGCGTCTTGCGCTATTTGAAAATAAAGTGTTTTTTCTCGTCTGTACGCATCCAAGTATGTCGCATGCGACTTTGCGCTATTTGAAAATAAAGTTTTATCTCGTCTGGACGCATACAAGTATGTCGCATGCGTCTTGCGCTATTTGGAAATAAAGTGTTTATCTCGTCGGTACGCATCCAAATAGGTTTTATGGTCGGACGCTATCTGAAAAAAGTGTTTTTTCTCATCTGTACGCATCCGAATGCCGAATGCGACTTGTGCTTTCTGGAAAAAAAGTGTTTTTCTCATCTGTACGCATCCAAGTATGGTCGCATGCGTCTTGCGCTATTTGAAAATGAAGTGTTTATCTCGTCAGTACGCATCCAAGTATGTCGAATTTCGACTGTGCTATCTGAAAAAAGTGTTTTTCTCGTCTGTACGCATGCAAGTATGTCGCACGCATCTTGCGCCCATCTGAAAAATTGTTTTTCCCGTCTGTACGCATCCAAGTATGTCGCATGCGTCTTGCGCTATTTGAAAATAAAGTGTTTATCTCGTCAGTACGCATCCAAATAGGTCTTATTGTCGGACGCCATCTGGAAAAAAAAGTGTTTTTTCTCATCTGTACGCATCCAAGTATGTCGCCTGCGGCTTGCGCTATTTGAAAATAAAGTGTTTTTTCGTCTGTACGCATCCAAGATGTCGAATGCGACTTGTGCTATCTGGGTGTGTTTTTCTCGTCTATACGCATCCAAGTATGTCGCACGCGTCTTGCGCTATTTGAAAATAAAGTTTTTTTCCGTCTGTACGCATCCAAGTATGTCGCATGCGTCTTGCGCTATTTGAAAATAAAGTGTTTATCTCGTTAGTACGCATCCAAATATGATCTTATAGTCGGACGCTATCTGGAAAAGTGTTTTCTCGTCTGTACGCATCCAAGTCGAATGCGACTAGCGCTATTTGAAAAAAAAGTGGTTTTTTTTCTCGTCTGTACGCATCCAAGTATGTCGCATGCGTCTTGCGCTATTTGAAAATCAAGTGTTTATCTCGTCAGTACGTATCCAAATAGGTCTTATGGTCGGACGCTATCTGGAAAAAAAGTGTTTTTCTCATCTGTACGCATCCAAGTATGTCGCTCGCGTCTTGCGCTATATGAAAATAAAGTGTTTATCTCGTCAGTACGCATCCAAATGGGTTTTATGGTCGGACGCCATCCTGAAAAAATTGTTTTTCCTCGTCTGTACGCATCCAAGTATGTCGCATGCGTCTTGCGCTTATTTGAAAATAAAAGTGTTTATCTCGTCAGTACGCATCCAAATAGGTTTTATGGTCGGACGCTATCTGGAAAAAGTGTTTTTTCTCGTCTGTACGCATCCAAGTATGTCGCATGCGTCTTGCGCTATTTGAAAATAAAGTGTTTTTCTCGTCTGTACGCATCCAAGTATGTCGAATGCGACTTGTGCTTTCTGGAAAAAAAGTGTTTTTCTCATCTGTACGCATCCAAGTATGTCGCATGCGTCTTGCGCTATTTGAAAATAAAGTGTTTTTCTTGTCAGTACGCATCCAAATAGGTCTTATGGTCGAACGCTTTCTGGAAAAAAAGTGTTTTTCTCGTCTGTACGCATCCAAGTATGTCGCATGCGTCTTGCGCTATTTGAAAATAAAGTGTTTATCTCGTCAGTACGCATCCAAATAGGTCTTATGGTCGGACGCTATCTGGAAAAAAGTCTCATCTGTACGCATCCAAGTATGTCGCATGCGTCTTGCGCTATTTGAAAATAAAGTGTTTATCTCGTCAGTACGCATCAATAGTATGGTCGGACGCCATGAAAAAATTGTTTTTTCTCGTCTGTACGCATCCAAGTATGTCGCATGCGTCTTGCGCTATTTGAAAATAAAGTGTTTATCTCGTCTGTACGCATCCAAATAGGTCTTATGGTCGGACGCTATCTGGAAAAAAGTGTTTTTCTCGTCTGTACGCATCAAAGTATGTCGCATGCGTCTAGCGCTATTTGAAAATAAAGTGTTTTTCTCGTCTGTACGCATCCAAGTATGACGAATGCGACTTGTGTTTTCTGGAAAAAAAGTGTTTTTCTCATCTGTACGCATCCAAGTATGTCGCATGCGTCTTGCGCTATATGAAAATAAAGTGTTTATCTCGTCAGTACGCATCCAAATAGGTCTTATGGTCGGACGCTATCTGGAAAAAAAGTGTTTTTCTCGTCTGTACGCATCCAAGTATGTCGCATGCGTCTTGCGCTATTTAAAAATAAAGTGTTTATCTCGTCAGTACGCATCCAAATAGGTTTTATGGTCGGACGCTATCTGTATAAAAAGTGTTTTTCTCATCTGTACGCATCCAAGTATGTCGCTCGCGTCTTGCGCTATTTGAAAATAAAGTATTTTTCTCGTCTGTACGCATCCAAGTATGTCGAATGCGACTTGTGCTATCAGGAAAAAAAGTGTTTATCTCGTCAGTACGCATCCAAGTATGTCGAATGCGACTTGTGCTATCTGGAAAAATAGTGTTTTTCTCGTCTGTACGCATCCAAGTATGTCGCACGCGTCTTGCGCTATTTGAAAATAAAGAGTTTATCTCGTCAGTACGCATCCAAATAGGTCTTATGATCGAACGCTGTGTGGAAAAAAAGTGTTTTTCTCATCTGTACGCATCCAAGTATGTCGCTTGCGGCTTGCGCTATTTGAAAATAAAGGGTTTTTCTCGTCTGTACGCATCCAAGTATGCCGAATGCGACTTGTGCTTTCTGGAAAAAAAGTGTTTTTCTCATCTGTACGCATCCAAATATGTCGCATGCGTCTTGCGCTATTTGAAAATGAAGCGTTTATCTCGTCAGTACGCATCCAAGTATGTCGAATGCGACTTGTGCTATCTGAAAAAAAGTGTTTTTCTCGTCTGTACGCATGCAAGTATGTCGCACGCATCTTGCGCTATCTGGAAAAAATTGTTTTTCTCGTCTGTACGCATCCAAGTATGTCGCATGCGTCTTGCGCTATTTGAAAATAAAGTGTTTATCTCGTCAGTACGCATCCAAATAGGTCTTATGGTCGGACGCTATCTGGAAAAAAGTGTTTTTCTCATCTGTACGCATCCAAGTATGTCGCTCTGCGTCTTGCGCTATTTGAAAATAAAGTGTTTATCTCGTCAGTACGCATCCAAATAGGTCTTATGGTCGGACGCTATCTGGAAAAAATTGTTTTTTCTCGTCTGTACGCATCCAAGTATGTCGCATGCGTCTTGCGCTATTTGAAAATAAAGTGTTTATCTCGTCAGTACGCATCCAAATAGGTTTTATGGTCGGACGCTATCTGGAAAAAAAGTGTTTTTCTCGTCTGTACGCATCCAAGTATGTCGCATGCGTCTTGCGCTATTTGAAAATAAAGTGTTTTTTCTCGTCTGTACGCATCCAAATATGTCGAATGCGACTTGTGCTATCTGGAAAAAAAGTGTTTTTCTCGTATGTACGTATCCAAGTATGTCGCATGCGTCTTGCGCTATTTGAAAATAAAGTGTTTTTCTCGTCAGTACGCATCCAAATAGGTCTTATGGTCGAACGTTTCTGAAAAAAGTGTTTTTCTCGTCTGTACGCATCCAAGTATGTCGCATGCGTCTTGCGCTATTTGAAAATCAAGTGTTTATCTCGTCAGTACGTATCCAAATAGGTCTTATGGTCGGACGCTATCTGGAAAAAAGTGTTTTTCTCATCTGTACGCATCCAAGTATGTCGCTCGCGTCTTGCGCTATATGAAAATAAAGTGTTTATCTCGTCAGTACGCATCCAAATAGGTTTTATGGTCGGACGCCATCTAGAAAAAAATTGTTTTTTCTCGTCTGTACGCATCCAAGTATGTCGCATGCGTCTTGCGCTATTTGAAAATAAAGTGTTTATCTCGTCAGTACGCATCCAAATAGGTTTTATGGTCGGACGCTATCTGGAAAAAAAGTGTTTTTCTCGTCTGTACGCATCCAAGTATGTCGCATGCGTCTTGCGCTATTTGAAAATAAAGTGTTTTTCTCGTCTGTACGCATTCAAGTATGCCGAATGCGACTTGTGCTTTCTGGAAAAAAGTGTTTTTCTCATCTGTACGCATCCAAGTATGTCGCATGCGTCTTGCGCTATTTGAAAATAAAGTGTTTATCTTGTCAGTACACATCCAAATAGGTCTTATGGTCAGACGCTATCTGGAAAAAAAGTGTTTTTCTCGTCTGTACGCATCCAAGTATGTCGCATGCGTCTTGCGCTATATGAAAATAAAGTGTTTATCTCGTCAGTACGCATCCAAATAGGTCTTATGGTCGGACGCTATCTGGAAAAAAAGTGTTTTTCTCGTCTGTACGCATTCAAGTATGCCGAATGCGACTTGTGCTTTCTGGAAAAAAAGTGTTTTTCTCATCTGTACGCATCCAAGTATGTCGCATGCGTCTTGCGCTATATGAAAATAAAGTGTTTATCTCGTCAGTACGATCATCAAATAGGTCTTATGGTCAGACGCTATCTGGAAAAAAAGTGTTTTTCTCGTCTGTACGCATCCAAGTATGTCGCATGCGTCTTGCGCTATTTGAAAATAAAGTGTTTTTCTCGTCTGTACGCATCCAAATAGGTCTTATGGTCGGACGCTATCTGGAAAAAAGTGTTTTTCTCGTCTGTACGCATCCAAGTATGTCGCATGCGTCTAGCGCTATTTGAAAATAAAGTGTTTTTCTCGTCTGTACGCATCCAAGTATGACGAATGCGACTTGTGCTTTCTGGAAAAAAAGTGTTTTTCTCATCTGTACGCATTCAAGTATGTCGCATGCGTCTTGCGCTATATGAAAATAAAGTGTTTATCTCGTCAGTACGCATCCAAATAGGTCTTATGGTCGGACGCTATCTGGAAAAAAAGTGTTTTTCTCGTCTGTACGCATCCAAGTATGTCGCATGCGTCTTGCGCTATTTAAAAATAAAGTGTTTATCTCGTCAGTACGCATCCAAATAGGTTTTATGGTCGGACGCTATCTGTATAAAAAGTGTTTTTCTCATCTGTACGCATCCAAGTATGTCGCTCGCGTCTTGCGCTATTTGAAAATAAAGTATTTTTCTCGTCTGTACGCATCCAAGTATGTCGAATGCGACTTGTGCTATCTGGAAAAAAAGTGTTTATCTCGTCAGTACGCATCCAAGTATGTCGAATGCGACTTGTGCTATCTGGAAAAATAGTGTTTTTCTCGTCTGTACGCATCCAAGTATGTCGCACGCGTCTTGCGCTATTTGAAAATAAAGAGTTTATCTCGTCAGTACGCATCCAAATAGGTCTTATGATCGAACGCTGTGTGGAAAAAAAGTGTTTTTCTCATCTGTACGCATCCAAGTATGTCGCTTGCGGCTTGCGCTATTTGAAAATAAAGTGTTTTTCTCGTCTGTACGCATCCAAGTATGCCGAATGCGACTTGTGCTTTCTGGAAAAAAAGTGTTTTTCTCATCTGTACGCATCCAAGTATGTCGCATGCGTCTTGCGCTATTTGAAAATAAAGCGTTTATCTCGTCAGTACGCATCCAAGTATGTCGAATGCGACTTGTGCTATCTGAAAAAAAGTGTTTTTCTCGTCTGTACGCATCCAAGTATGTCGCATGCATCTTGCGCTATCTGGAAAAAAATTGTTTTTCTCGTCTGTACGCATCCAAGTATGTCGCATGCGTCTTGCGCTATTTGAAAATAAAGTGTTTATCTCGTCAGTACGCATCCAAATAGGTCTTATTTTCGGACGCTATCTGGAAAAAAAGTGTTTTTCTCATCTGTACGCATCCAAGTATGTCGCTCGCGGCTTGCGCTATTTGAAAATAAAGGGTTTTTCTCGTCTGTACGCATCCAAGTATGTCGAATGCGACTTGTGCTATCTGGAAAAAAAGTGTTTTTCTCGTCTATACGCATCCAAGTATGTCGCACGCGTCTTGCGCTATTTGAAAATAAAGTTTTTTTCTCGTCTGTACGCATCCAAGTATGTCGCATGCGTCTTGCGCTATTTGAAAATAAAGTGTTTATCTCGTTAGTACGCATCCAAATAGATCTTATAGTCGGGCCATCTATGAAAAAAGTGTTTTTCTCGTCTGTACGCATCCAATTATGTCGAATGCGACTAGCGCTATTTGAAAATAAAGTGTTTTTCTCGTCTGTACGCATCCAAGTATGTCGCATGCGTCTTGCGCTATTTGAAAATAAAGTGTTTATCTCGTCAGTACGTATCCAAAAGGTCTTATGGTCGGACGCTATCTGGAAAAAAAAGTGTTTTTTCTCATCTGTACGCATCCAAGTATGTCGCTCGCGTCTTGCGCTATATGAAAATAAGGTATTTATCTCGTCAGTACGCATCCAATAGGTTTTATGGTCGGACGCCATCTAGAAAAAAAATTTTTTTTTCTCTTTGCGCATCCAAGTATGCGCATGCGTCTTGCGCTTTTGAAAATAAAGTGTTTATCTCGTCGTAGCCCAAACCTGCCTTTTGAAAATAAAGTGTTTTCCCCCGCACGCTTCTAAAAAGTGTTTTTCCATCTGTACGCATCCAAGTATGTCGCATGCGTCTTGCGCTATTTGAAAATAAAGTGTTTATCTCGTCAGTACGCATCCAAATAGGTCTTATGGTCGACGCTATCTGGAAAAAAAGTGTTTTTCTCGTCTGTACGCATCCAAGTATGTCGCATGCGTCTTGCGCTATTTGAAAATAAAGTGTTTATCTCGTCAGACGCACCAAATGGCTTAGGCGGACCTTGAAAGGCTGTACGCATTCAAGTATGCCGAATGCGACTTGTGCTTTCTGGAAAAAAGTGTTTTTCTCATCTGTACGCATCCAAGTATGTCGCATGCGTCTTGCGCTATATGAAAATAAAGTGTTTATCTCGTCAGTACACATCCAAATAGGTCTTATGGTCAGACGCTATCTGGAAAAAAGTGTTTTTCTCGTCCGTACGCATCCAAGTATGTCGCATGCGTCTTGCGCTATTTGAAAATAAAGTGTTTATCTCGTCAGTACGCATCCAAATAGGTCTTATGGTCTGGACGCTATCTGGAAAAAAGTGTTTTTCTCGTCTGTACGCATCCAAGTATGCCGAATGCGACTTGTGCTTTCTGGAAAAAAAGTGTTTTTCATCTGTACGCATCCAAGTATGTCGCATGCGTCTTGCGCTATTTGAAAATAAAGTGTTTATCTCGTCAGTACGCATCCAAATAGGTCTTATGGTCGGACGCTATCTGGGAAAAAGTGTTTTTCTCGTCTGTACCATCCAAGTATGTCGCATGCGTCTTGCGCTATTTGAAAATAAAGTGTTTTTCTCGTCTGTACGCATCCAGTCTTATGGTCGGACGCTATCTGAAAAAAAGTGTTTTTCTCGTCTGTACGCATCAAGTATGTCGCATGCGTTTTGCGCTATTTGAAAATAAAGTGTTTTTCTCGTCTGTACGCATCCAAGTATGACGAAAGCGACTTGTGTTTTCTGGAAAAAAGTGTTTTTTCTCATCTGTACGCATCCAAGTATGTCGCATGCGTCTTGCGCTATTTGAAAATAAAGTGTTTATCTCGTCAGTACGCATCCAAATAGGTCTTATGGTCGGACGCTATCTGGAAAAAAAGTGTTTTATCTCGTCTGTACGCATCCAAGTATGTCGCATGCGTCTTGCGCTATTTATAAAGTGTTTATCTCGTCAGTACGCATCCAAATAGGTCTTATGGTCGGACGCCATCTTATAAAAAGTGTTTTTCTCATCTGTACGCATCCAAGTATCGTCGCGTCTTGCGCTATTTGAAAATAAAGTGTTTTTCTCGTCTGTACGCATCCAAGTATGTCGAATGCGTCTTGCGCTATTTAAAATAAAGTGTTTATCTCGTCAGTACGCATCCAAGTAGGTCTCATGGTCCTACGCTTTCTGAAAAAGTAGTTTTTCTCGTCTGTACGCATCCGCAGTATGTCGCATGCGTCTTGCGCTGTATGAAAATAAAGTGTTTATCTCGTCAGTACGCATCCAAATAGGTCTTATGGTCGGACAGTATCTGGAAAAAGTGTTTTTCTCGTCTGTACGCAACCAATTATGTCGCATGCGTCTTGCGCTATTTTAAAAATAAAGTGTTTATCTCGTCAGTACGCATCCAAATAGGCTTTATGGTCGGACGCTATCTGTATAAAAGTGTTTTTCTCATCTGTACGCATCCAAGTATGTCGCATGCGACTTGTGCTATCTGAAAAAAGTGTTTTTCTCGTCTGTACGCATCCAGTATGTCGAATGCGACTTGTGCTATCTGAAAAAAGTGTTTTTTCTCGTCTGTACGCATCCAAGTATGTCGCACGCGTCTTGCGCTATTGGAAAATAAAGTGTTTTTCTCGTCTGTACGCATCCAAGTATGTGCTCGTGCATCGCGTCTTGCGCTATTTTTGAAAATAAATTGTTTATCTCGTCAGTACGCATCCAAATAGGTCTTATGGTCGGACGCTATCTGGAAAAAGTGTTTTTCTCGTCTGTACGCATCCAAGTATGTCGCATGCGTCTTGCGCTATTTGAAAATAAAGTGTTTATCTCGTCAGTACGCATCCAAATAGGTCTTATGGTCGGACGCTATCTGGAAAAAGTGTTTTTCTCGTCTGTACGCATCCAAGTATGTCGCATGCGTCTTGCGCTATTTGAAAGTAAAGTGTTTATCTCGTCAGTACGCATCCAAATAGGTCTTATGGTCGGACGCTATCTGGAAAAAGTGTTTTTTCTCGTCTGCCATCCAAGTATGTCGCATGCGTCTTGCGCTATTTGAAAATAAAGTGTTTTTCTGTCTGTACGCATCCAAGTATGTCGAATGCGTCTGTGCTATCTGGAAAAAGTGTTTATCTCGTCAGTACGCATCCAGTATGTCGAATGTGACTTGCGCTATCTGAAAAAAGTGTTTTTCCGTCTGTACGCATCCAAGATGTCGCATGCGTCTTGCGCTATTTGAAAATAAAGTTTTTTCTCGTCTGTACGCATCCAAATGTCGTGCGTTTACGCTATTTGAAAAAAAAGTGTTTATCTCGTCAGTACTACCCAAAAGGTCTTATGGTCGAACGCTATCTGAAAAAGTGTTTTCTCGTCTGTACGCATTCAAGTATGCCGAATGCGACTTGTGCTTTCTGGAAAAAGTGTTTTCTCCATCTGTACGCATCCAAGTATGTCGCATGCGTCTTGCGCTATATGAAAATAAAGTGTTTATCTCGTCAGCAACATCCAAATAGGTCTTATGGTCAGACGCTATCTGAAAAAGTGTTTTATGTCTGTACGCATCCATGTTGTCGCATGCGTCTTGCGCTATTTGAAAATAAGTGTTTATCTCCTCAGTACGCATCCAAATAGGTCTTATGGTCGGACGCTATCTGAAAAAGTGTTTTTTTCGTCTGTACAGCATCCAAGTATGTCGCATGCGTCTTGCGCTATTTGAAAATAAAGTGTTTTTCTGTCTGTACGCATCCAAATAGGTCTTATGGTCGGACGCTATCTGGAAAAAGTGTTTTTCTCGTCTGTACGCATCCAAGTATGTCGCATGCGTCTTGCGCTATTTGAAAATAAAGTGTTTTTCCCGTCTGTACGCATCCAAATACGAAAGCGACTTGTGCTTTGGAAAAAGTGCTTTTCTCCGTACGCACAGTATGTCGCATGCGTCTTGCGCTATATGAAAATAAAGTGTTTATCTCGTCAGTACGCATCCAAATAGGTCTTATGGTCGGACGCTATCTGGAAAAAAGTGTTTTTTCTCGTCTGTACGCATCCAAGTTGTCGCATGCGTCTTGCGCTATTTGAAAATAAAGTGTTTTTCTCGTCTGTACGCATCCGGCATGCCGAATGCGACTTGTGCTTTGGAAAAAGTGTTTTTTTCATCTGTACGCATCCAAGTATGTCGCATGCGTCTTGCGCTATTTGAAAATAAAGTGTTTATCTGTCAGTACGCATCCAAATAGGTCTTATGGTCGGACGCCATCTGAAAAAGTGTTTTTCTCGTCTGTACGCATCCAAGTATGTCGCATGCGTCTTGCGCTATTTGAAAATAAAGTGTTTATCTCGTTAGCAGCATTCAAATATGTCTTATGGTCGGACGCTATCTGAAAAAAAGTGTTTTTCGTCTGTACGCATCCAAGTATGTCGCTCGCGTCTTGCGCTATTTGAAAATAAAGTGTTTTTCTCGTCTGTACGCATCCAGTATGTCGAATGCGACTTGCGCTATTTAAAAATAAAGTGTTTATCTCGTCAGTACGCATCCAAATAGGTCTTATGGTCCTACGCTTTCTGGAA
>JAPIVC010000849.1:0-17313 GCA_030586385.1 Camponotus fellah | reverse complement strand
AAAAATACTTAACGAAAAAGTATTTCATTAGTATTTTGAAAAGCTTTCGAGATAAGTTATAAGAATATGCAATGAAAAATGGGTTCCATTTAAAAAATTCAATGACTTCGTCCTGACCTTAACAATGCCACCTAAGTCAAACCAACGGTGTCATCTTATTTCTCCCTCGAAGTCATAAAATTTTAGTCTGAAACATTTTCTTGTATTTTTTAGACTTTACGAAATATTTTGATGTGACAGTTAAAATAAAACGTCCTGTATAATTTAATTTTTTTAAACAAAATATTTATAGATCAGTTTCTAACATATATTTGATCTAAAATACAAAATTTCATAAAATATATATTTAGTTTGAGATAATTTTATTCAAATACTTTTGTAGATAGAAAAATAGAACAATTAATGTATAAAAAATTTATATTTATTTTTAAAGAAAAGAATATTGCAAATTACACATTCTTCTTAAAAAATAAATATGTATTTTCTTAAATATTATAATAAAATTATCGAAAATTAAATAGTTTACGATATTTTCTATTTTATGTTAAAATATATTAGATTTTGGAATAAGATATCTCATAAATCATTTAATTTTTAGTTATTTAATTTTTATAAATTATTATTATCCCTACTAATATCTAAATGAAACAATCTAATATTAAAAAATTAGTATAAAATAAAAATTTACCTAGAAGAATTAAAATTTTATTTGAAGATTTTTACTTAAAAAATTAATTTCTTAATTTTTAAAATAACGTTATAAAAATTTCGTTTGATCTATATTACGTCTTTTTTGAAAATATTCAAATTTTTGTATAAAAAATTTTTTTTATAAAGATGTAGAAAAGATATTTAGGTAAAAACATAATAAATCCACCCTATATATAAGAATTTTCCTTTGGTTTAAATTGTTTTGTTAAAATTTATCTAATTATTTAAATTTAAACTATTTGTAATTGTGTTCAGTACTTTTTAATTTCTTTATTTTTATTACGTTTACAGCGAAATAATAGGATTTGTTGACGGAATAGAAGCCCCACGATATGTTGGTGATAAATCGCAATATAAAGTCTTCAAGTTTTACGTAAATAACGGTAATGGGAGACATATCCAAATATAGTATGAAATGATGATATCGATTTGATAGAAGATAATATAAAATTAAATCATGTAAGTAAGCCTATGTTTTTCTTTTTTTCATATGAAACAACAAGTATATACGTAAGTATGTTCAAAAGTTATTAAATGAAATTTTTTTAATCATTTTGTATATATTTATGTTTATTTGTATGCATCTTTATAAAAATTTTGATACGATAGATTGTTCATTTAGACAGCATTCAAGCTCGACTTCCTAAAAATGCCCGTTTCAATAATGGCAATGTACCGTATGAATTGCAAGTTTAATCCAATACTGTTGTTACAAATTTAGGAAAATATAATCCATTAATTTTATTGGAAAAAGAAACAGAATATGTTGAATTTTGTGATGCTATAAATAAATCGATACGTATTGGCAAGTTTTATATTTTTGATTATTCAGATACATATATAACATATTTCGGAGTTATTGTATTACATATTAATGAGTAATTATTTTCTTGAGATCATTTGGAATAAATATAATAAATAATTTTTTCAACAGAAACGTCATTATTATTAATTTCCAAATTAAAACGATTGAGAAAAATTTAATGATCTTTTCAAATAAATAAAATTTGGTAGAATTTAAAAAATTGATAAAGTTAAATTGTTAATTTTAATGGAATTTACTTTTAAAATTTTAATTTAAAATTTAGTTACAAAGATACGATGGCAAAAATAAAAAAATTGCTGAAAATATTGACTTCTCTCGACTTGTCTTTTCATTAAAAGAAATTTTAATTGATTTTAAAAATTTGTCATTGGTAAATGATATGGTTGTTGAAAATATTATTTACCAGTTGTGAAACTTTATCATTCAAAAAATGTTATAATTTTAAATTGATAATATGGTAAAACTGCTGTTTAGGGGACCTAGCCCCAATGATCTTGACCTTGACATATATTGTCAAGATCACTGTCCTGAATAACGTGGAGAAGGTTTTAGCTCGTTTATTAAAAAGTTATTAACAAAAGAAATTTTATGAATGGAACTTAATTTTCGGGTACCATAACAGACCTCTTGTCGCTATTTTCAATACTACTTACTTAACAAGAGAAGATTTTCTAATTGATACCTCGAAGCATCAACTGACAGTAACATAACATTAAATTACCTGTAAATAATTTTCCAAAATTCCAAAATTATTGTTTCAACGTTTTAAAAATGTGTTTTACTAATACGAATTCTGGTACACCCTGTATGTATGTATATATTTTGAAATTAAATCGTTACACACACACACACACACACACACACACACACACACACATATATATATATATATATGTGTGTGTAACGATTTAGATAAGCGAGCGAAAATTCCTCGTTATGGTATCCGTGATTACCATTTCACACATTACATCGCAGAATTCTTATTTAAAAGAACATACAATTTCGATGAACGTATTAATGCTTTTTTCGATATTATGAATTTGATCTATTAAATAATTTGAATATTCAATAAATTTCTAATTTCTAATTTATATAGAATTTAATACAATTAAAAAATATCACAAATGTATGTGTAAACACACACGCGCGCGCGCGAGGGGTGCAAAGCGGGCCTTCGGCCTTCCTCCCGCAACCATCCCGCTGGTAGACAAGGACTCACTTTACAACTTACAGCATATAATTGTTTCCATGCTTCCGCGGAGGGTTCTGGGGGAGGCCGAGGGGGCCCCTTGCGCCGTTTGTGGGTGTGGGTGTGTGTGTGTGTATGTGTGTATGTTGATTTTCACTCAAGAAGTACAGATTTAATATAGATGTTCGAAAATTAAGTTCCATTTATAAAACTTCTTTTGTTAATAACTTTTTAATAAACAACGAGCGACGACTAAAACCTCCTGCACGTTACTCAGGACAGTAACCTTGACAACATATGTCAAAGTAAAGGTCATTGGGGCTGAGTCCCCTAAACAGCAGTTTTACACTCTGAATATTCATATTTTATAGCATTAGGAGATTATATAAAATCTAATTTTGGAGCAATCTATAATAACAGTTTAAATAAAAAAATTGGTTGTGGTTCATTAACCGATGGACGTTTTAAATTAGAAGTTCATATAATGAATTTTGATGAAAATGAGTATAATTTGATGAAAGGCGATAAAGTTAAAATAATTGGTATAAATAGAGGTATATGTACACTACTCAAAAGAAAATAGGGAACACTTTTTGTATACCGAAAAATGGGCTATTTTCAAACGATTATAACTCAGCGAAAAATGATCGTACAAAAATTTAAAAAAAAGCGTTTTGAAGCTCGAAGTTTCAACTTTAACGTACAATCGATAGTTTTTAAAAATCTTTTTATGTTTTCACTATTATGCCCTAAGAAAGGACACACCGGTTTTTTCCTTAAAATTACGTATTTTGACGTTCTATAGCTAGATAAAAAAAATTCTCCCGATAAATTCAACACAATTTCCAAAAAGCATGACATTTTCTCTATAAAATGCTTTTTTAAACTTTCCTACTTTTTTTTTTTGGCTGAACCTTCGATTTTGAAGCTAAACCTGTATTTTTCTTAGAGCAATTGTCGTTACTCGGTGAAAAATCATCGTACGACATTTTTAAAAATAGCATTTTCAAAGCATGAAGCTTCAGCTTTAACGCGTTATTGATAGTTTAAAATTTCTTCATTCTATCCAGTGCTATACTCTAAGAAAGAAACACTGTTTTTCCTTAAAATTACACATTTTCGACATTCTGCAGTTGCTATAAAAAAAAAATTTTTCTTAAAAAATTTTCGTTTTCTTCCAAAATACAACATTACGTTGCTGGACCATCCGCAAACAGCTAAATCAGATTAAATCCCATCGAGCATGTATGGGACGAGATGGAACGTCGACGATTAAGACGTCCAGAACAACAGCCGCAAAATTTCAATGATTTAGCGGAAATTTTGAAACAAATTTGGAAGAAAATTCCGCAGGAATTAATTCGGAGATGCATAAACATGCGAGAGCGATTACAAGCTGTAATTGAGCAGAGAGGAGGCAATACACAATACTATACACACATACACACACCCACACACACACACACACACACACACACACACACATACACATACAGCAGAGAGGGTTTGGAGTCGTTAAATACTGCAGAAGTGACGAACTGCGGAGTCCTTATCTCTGCTGTGTGACACACACACACACACACACACACACACACACACACACACACACACACACACACACACACATGTGCAAAACCTGACCGGCAACCTCCACGTGATCTCCATGCACATTGGATAACGCTAATGCCGGAGATAAACATCATTTTTTTAATAAAATTTAAGGTTGTCTTTAAAGATATGTAACTCGGCCAAAAAAAATCGTAGATAAGTTTTAAAAAAAGAATTTTGTAGAAGAAAAGTTGCTTTTACGGAGAGTGATATAAATATTTTAAGAAAAAATTTTTTATAGCAACTGCAGAATTTCGAAAATGTGTAATTTTAAGGAAAAAACAGTGTTTCTTTCTTAGAGCATAGGACTGATAGGATGAAGAAATTTTTTAAAACTATTGATAGCGCGTTAAAGCTGAAGCTTCATGCTTGAAAATGCTATTTTTAAAAATGTCGTACGATGATTTTTCGCCGAGTAACGACAATTGCTCTGAAAAATACAGGTTTAGCTTCAAAATCATGTAATTCAGCCAAAAAAATCGTAGGAAAGTTATAAAAAAAGCATTTTGTAGAGAAAATGTCATGCTTTTTGGAAATTGAGTTGAATTTATCGGGAGAATTTTTCTTATCTAGCTATAGAACATCAAAAATACGTAATTTTAAGGAAAAAAACGGTGTGTCCTTTCTTAGGGCATAATAGTGAAAACATAAAAAGATTTTTAAAAACTATCGATTGAACGTTAAAGTTGAAACTTCGAGCTTCAAAACGCTTTTTCTAAAATTTTTGTACGATCATTTTTCGCTGAGTTATAATCGTTTGAATATAGCCCATTTTTCGGTATACAAAAAGTGTTCCCTATTTTCTTTTGAGTAGTGTATATATTTATATTATTGAATTTCAATTTACTTTTAACTTTCTTTAATGTGATCTATACACACACACACACACATACACACGCGCGCGCGCATACATACGCTCACTCACATAGCATATATATATGTATATGTATGTAATATATATATATATATATATATATATGGGTGATTCAAATCTGTGTCCCTGAAATGACACTTAGTGAGACAATTCTAAGACGATTTTTCCTTTTGCAAAATTTCGTCCGAAGCTTAGTTTTCGAATTATTAAAGAAAGTAGTTGACGCATGACGGGTCGGGTACAAGGCGGCAGGGGCGGCACGATTCACAGCCGCGGGCGCTACGCGGGCGCCTGCTGCGATCAGCTGATCGCTGCACATGCACAGACACACAAAACACATGCACTTTTGTCTGTCTGTCTGTCTGTCTCTCTCTCTCTCTCTCTCTCTTCTCTCTCTCTTCTCAGTCCAATCCCTTTTTTTTTTTTTTTTCGAGAGAGGGAAAATGCATTTTGCCCTACTCACCGGTCGATCAGTGAGTTATGTGGGACTCGAGTCCAAGTCCAATTACCAACTCGGTACTCCCACCAAAAAACCCCCTCTCTTTTATGAATTTTCTTTAACATACTGTCCTGCTGTTCCCGAGATCTGTTTCGCCTAACGTCAAAAATAGTTATTTACCTTGTTCGATAACTTTGATGTATTGCTGTAATTGCTTGAAGGAGAAATAATTTTCCGATAGATCGTATTTCTCCGTGAAGACGTTGCGCAAGGCAGAAATCCACCAGTTATTAACTGAAAGTTTTTCTTCTTTCATGAACTGCGTTCTTTTATAAACTTTAACGTAATCACATTTATTTACTCACTCGATGAGACGAAAATTTACTGATGACTCTATCATTAATCACTGTCGAATAACTGTTGGCGATTAAAATCACTCGAAAAAACGCGCGCGGACATGTGGCTACAGACGACGCAATGCGACGGCAAGCAGTTTTTGTCATGATAGATTGCAGGTAGGTTGGTTCCTTGTCGAACGCGATCATGTGTTCGATTGAAATGCGTGGTAGACATAATAAACATTTAACATATTAATATTATTATTATTGTGAATGTGTGTGATATTATTTCATCGTATGATATCTATTTAAAAATAATTAGATTAAATAAGTGTTTATAAAATATTTATTTAAAAACACTTATTTAATCTAATTAATTTTAAATAGATATCATATCGATGTATGAATATCGAACACATTAATAATAATTAATATTAATATGTTAAATGTTTATTATGTACAACGCATTCAATCGAACGATCGCGTTCGATAGCCGAGTACTAACCTACCGCCTTCAGACAGCAAACGCTTGCCGTCGCACTGTAGTCGGTTCGCGTCGCGTCTGCCCGCGCTTTTTTTATCGGTAATTTTAATCGCCAACAATACGGGATGGTGATAGAGTCATCGTAAATTTCGTCTCACGGTATAAATAAATGTAGTAAATAAATGTGATTACGTTAAAGTTTATAAAGAATGCAGTTAAAGAAGAAACTTTCAGTTATATTTTAGTTGCATCGCCTTGTGCACGTGATATCTACGGTAAATTTGAGGAACGTACGATCTACCGGAAAAATTTCTTCTCCTTCAAGCAGTTACGGGCATACATCAAAAGTCGAACAAGGTAAAATAACTATTTTTATCGTTATGTGAAACGTCTGGGGACAACATAGGGGGGCAGTATGTCAAAGAAACTTCATAAAAAGGGAGGGGTTTTAGTGGAGGGGAGTACCGAGTTGTAATTGACTTTTGGTACTGGGTCCCCCTGCATCGACCGGTGAGTATGCATAAAATCCCTTTTCCCTCTCCGAAAAAAAAAAAAAAATTCGGTGATGCTGTGATAGAGAGAGAGAGAGCAGAAGTGACAGGCAGACAGGAATGTTTTGTTCGCATGTGTTCTGTGCATGTGCAGCGATCAGCTGATCGCAGCAGGCGCCCGCGTAAGTGCCCGCGGTTTACGGGTGAATCGCGCCGCCCCTGCCTGCCTCTTTTACCCGACCCGTCAGCTACTTTCTTTAATAATTCGAAAACTAAGCTCCGACGAAATTTTGCAAAAAGGAAAAATCGTCTTGGAATTGTCTCACTTTATATGTCATTTCAGGGACACAGGGGTTATTTTGAATCACCCTTTTATCTCTCTCTACACACACACTCTCTCTCTCTTTGTGTGTGTGTGTGTGTGTGTGTGTGTGTGTGTGTGTGTGTGTGTGTGTGTATGTGGTTTAGCGCATATGTAAGCTTACATATGTGCATGTTTTTTTTTTTCTTTGAACTACATTATGTATATTTCGCTTTTATAACAATAATGTAATAATTTTTACGGTTGATCCAGTCTTATTTTAGACAAAATTTAAAGATCTTACAAAATTACAAGGACATATGCCATTAACATCATTACTAAGTATTGGTCGTTCCCTGGGTAAAAAAAAAAAGAGAAAGTTCATCACAAGGAGTAAATATAAATATATTAAGGAATAAATTAAAAGTATAAAATATATTATAAAATATAAGTTGTATTATAATATAAAGTATAATAAATATAAGTATAATAAATATATTATAAAAATATATAACTAGAAATATCGTGACATAATGATAAATTAATAATAGTAAAAGCTATGAAAAAATAAACAAAATATATGTATAATGGAGGATGTATATATACACACACAAATACATAGAGTATTCGATAAAATTGTATCTGTAAACTCGTGGAAGAACGTAAAACGAGTAAATTGAATAAAAATAACCTTTGTTATATTTTTAATTTTCATGGTACTTATCAAAAATATTAATTAAAAGGAATTAATTAATAAACACAATTAAGCCTTAAGCTCTGTTCTCAAACGTGTCTGTCAAGTAATGTATAACAATAATGAAGAGATGATAATATATACAGATAAACATTTCGTTATATGCCCTATTGACTCGCCTATATATAGCATATATTCTTTGTCAATCGTGAAACGCGTACTTATTAGCTAAATTTTTTTAAAATTTAATATTTTAATAATTATGAAAATTGTAAATGGGTAAAGAACTTTTTTTATTCAATTTGATTTACTCATTTACGAGCGTTCTCAAGCATGTTCAGAGATACCCATTTATAATTTTTTTCTTTTCAGAATTAGAAGATTAAAAAAAATAAACAGGAATAAGATGATTTGAGAAATGATGTTCCAAATTTCTACTGATAGTCAAAAAATGATGAATAGTTAAAATTTGTACAATACATTATATTTTATAAAAAATAATTGCAAAAAATTGCAATTATTTTTTCTAAAATGTATGTATAATTAAAATATAAATATACAGTTTAAAAGATTAATTATTTCTTATCAAATATTCGTAAGGAAATATATATATAAATAAGAATAAATCTGTTTTTAAATTTTCATATTAGGTTTGTTTAGTTAGCAATTTTTTTAAATATTATATGTTTCTTGAAATTTGTATCATAGCGTAAAATTATTATGTGGTACATAACTGGTACATAAAGTTATAGTATTTTTACATTGTGAATATATATAAAACATTTAAAAAATAATTATAATGTTTAAAATACGAATAATGTTATATAATTTTGTTATGTGTATTATTATATATTATAGATATCAATAAATTAATATTCAAAAATATATTCTGTATAATTTTATTATATGTTATTACATATATTATTATATCAAATTATTCAATTATATAAATTATTCAATTATATAAATTTAATTTTACTTATATTTATTTTCGTGTTTTTATTTTAAATGTAATATGAAAATATGGACGTTTATTATATAAATATAACATGCTTGTAGAGATTATTTCTCAGTTATTCATATATATTAATTCAAATAATTAATAATATAATTTCGAAAATACATTAATATATAGAACAATTTTTTAGTATAAATTAAATAGTTAATAAATAAATATAATTTATAAAATATTACTCTTATAATAAATTTATAAAAAATTTTATTTAATATAATATAAATCATCTCAAAAAATATTGTTTATTTAATAATTTTAATTTGTTAGATTCTTTTACATTAATAAAAAAAACTTTTGTTAAGAATTTTTTTATACTTGTACATATAATAGAAAAACAATTTAGATCATAATAAGTCACTCTGTATATATGTTCATAAAATAAAAATACAAAATTTTATATACAGTATGTTAATCGATTTATCGCAGTCGATTTGTGACATATTTTATTGCAAACTATATTATAATATTGCTTTGCAAATAAACATAAACAATTGAAAGATGAAATGTTAATGATTTTTATGAAACGTTCGGCGAGACTCGTAAAAAGAAGTTGAAAAAGATTGAAGAAAAATAGTTGAAAAGTTGAAAGAGCTAAAAAATTTTATAATAAAGGTATAATAAGGTATAATTCTTTTTTAAGATAAATTTTTTTTAAGATAATGTAAGAATTAATCATAAGAATTATTTTTCATTTATCAAATATTTCACATATTTATAGTTTTGCGACATATTACTTATACTGTAGGTTACAAGGGTATATTTTATAAATATAATATTTTAATATTTTATAAACATAATATTTTAATATTTGTCCCTCTGTGTTTCCCCAATCTGTTTTCACATAACGTCAAAAAATAGTTATTATTACCTTGTTCGATAACTTTTGATGTATTGCTAATTGCTTGAGGAGAAATGAATTTTCCGATAGATCGTACGTTTCTCCAAATTTAACGTAGATATCACGTTGCACAAGGCGAAATCCACACTAAATTATTAACTGAAAGTTTTTCTTCTTTCATGAACTGCATTCTTTTATAAACTTTAACGTAATCACATTTATTTACTCACTCGATGAGACGAGAAATTTACTGATGACTCTATCATTAATCACTGTCGAATAATAACTGTTGGCGATTAAAATCACTCGATAAAAACGCGCGCGGACATGTTACTTGCGGCGACGCGACGACAATGCGACGGCAAGCAGTTTTTGTCATGATAGATTGCGGTAGGTTAAGGTACTACCTGGCTATCGAACGCTTCATGTGTTCGATTGAAGAATGCGTGTAGACATAATAAACATTTAACATATTATTATTATTATTGTGAATGTGTGTGATATTCATACATCGTATGATATCTATTTAAAAATTAATTAGATTAAATAAGTGTTTATAAAATATTTATTTAAAAACACTTATTTATCTAATTAATTTTTAAATAGATATCATACGATATCAAGCACATTAATAATAATAATAATATTAACTATGTTAAATGTTTATTATCTTACCACGCAATCGACGATCGCCGATAACCAGCCAACCTACCGCATCATGACGGAAAACTGCTTGCCGCTGTGTCGTCGCGTCGTCGCGTCTGCTCGCGCTTTTCATCGGTAATTTTAATCGCCAACATATTCGACCAAGCGACAGTTGAAGTCATCAGCTATTCTCGTCCATCGGTAGTAAATAAATGTGATAAAAAATGTGATTACGTTAAAGTTTGTAAAAGAATGCGGGCGAAAAACTTCGGATGCTCTTGGGTGATGCGTTGCAGCGACGTGGCGATATCTACGTTAAGTGCGAAACCGACGATCTCGGAAGATCATTCTCCCTTCAACAGAGCTACACAAGTAAATCGGTGGGTAATATTTTTGACGTTATGTAACGGATCTCGAACCACAGAGGGACGTATGTCAAAAGAAAATTCATAAAGGGGTGAGTGGGTAGGGAATACCGGTTAATGACTTTGGTACTCGAGTCCCACATACCTCACTGGATCGACGTGAGTATGCAAAATGCATTTTCCCCTCTCGAAAAAAAAAAAATTACAGGTGAGGGCGGATGAAAGAGGGGGAGAGACAGACGGACAGAACGGTATTTGTTCGCATGTGTCTGTGCATGTGTGCGATCAGCTGATCGCAGCAGGCGCTCCGCGTAAGTGCCCGCGGTTTACGGTGAATCGCGCCGCCCCTGCCTGCCTCTTGTACCCGACCCGTCAGGCGTTAACTACTTTCTTTAATAATTCGAAAACTAAGCTTCGGACGAAATTTTGCAAAAGGAAAAATCGTCTTAGAATTGTCTCACTAATATGTCATTTCAGGGACACAGGGGTTATTTTGAATCACCCTGTATATATATATATACACACACATTCTCTCTCTCTCTGTGTGTGTGTATGTGTGTGTGTGTGTGTGTGTGTGTGTGTGTGTGTGTGTGTGTGTGTGTGTGTGTGTGTGTGCGCGTGTGTATGTAAGCGTACATATGTGCGTGTATGTTTCTTTCTTTGGGCTTTTATACATACATATGTATATTTTGCTTTTATAACAATAATGTAATAATTTTTACAGTTGATCCACCGTATTTCTTAGTACAAAATTTAAAAGATCTTACAAAATTACAAGGACATATGCCATTAACATCATTACTAAGTATTGGTCGTTCCCTTAAAAAGAAAAAAATAGAAGAAAGTTCATCACAAGAAGTAAATATAAATATATTAAGGTATAATAAATATAAGTATAATAAATATATTATAAAATATAAGTTGTATTATAATATAAAGTATAATAAATATAAGTATAATAAATATATTATAAAATATATAACTAGAAATATCGTGACATAATGATAAATTAATAATAGTAAAAGCTATGAAAAAAAATAAACAAAATATATGTATAATGGAGGCTGTATATATACACACACAAATACATAGAGTATTCGATAAAAATTGTATTCGTAAACTCGTGGAAGAACGTAAAACGAGTAAATTGAACAAAAATGTCCTTTATTATATTTTAATTTTCACGGTACTTTTCAAAATACTAATTAAAAGGAATTAATTAATAAACACAATTAAGCCTTAAGCTCTGTTCTTTAAACGTGTCTGTCAAGTAATGTATAACAATAATGAAGAGATGATAGTATATACAGATAAACATTTCGTTGCCATATGGTCTATTGACTCGCCTATATATAGCATATATTCTATTGTCAATCGCATAAAACGCGTACTTATTAGCTAATTTTTTTTAAATTAATATTTTAATAATTATGAAAATTGTAAAATGGTAAAGAACTTTTTTTATTCAATTTGTTGCACTTTACTCATTTACGAGCGTTCTCAAGCATGTTCAGAGATACTCTATTTATAATTTTTTTCTTTTCAGAATTAGAAGATTAAAAAAATAAACAGGAATAAGATGATTTGAGAAATGATGTTCCAAATTTCTACTGATGGTCAAAAAAATGATGAATAGTTAAAATTTGCAATAAATACATACATTTTATAAAAAATAATTGCAAAAAATTGCAATTATTTTTTATAAAATGTATGTATAATTAAAATATAAATATACAGTTTAAAAGATTAATTATTTCTTATCAAATATTCGTAAGGAAATATATATATAAATAAGAATAAATCTGTTTTTAAATTTTCATATTAGGTTTGTTTAGTTAGCAATTTTTTTAAATATTATATGTTTCTTGAAATTTGTATCATAGCGTAAAATTATTATGGTACATAACTGGTACATAAGTTATAGTATTTTACATTGTGAATATATATAAAACATTTAAAAAATAATTATAATGTTTAAAATACGAATAATGTTATATAATTTTGTTATGTGTATTATTATATATTATAGATATTATAAATTAATATTCAAAAATATATTCTGTATAATTTTATTATATGTTATTACATATATTATTATATCAAATTATTCAATTATATAAATTATTCAATTATATAAATTTAATTTTACTTATATTTATTTTCGTGTTTTATTTTAAATGTAAATATGAAAATATGGACGTTTATTATATAAATATAACATGCTTGTAGAATTATTATCTACTAAGTTATTCATATATATTAATTCAAATAATTAATAATATAATTTCGAAAATACATTAATATATAGAACAATTTTTCAATATAAATTAAATAGTTAATAAATAAATATAATTTATAAAATATTACTCTTATAATAAATTTATAAAAAAATTTTATTTAATATAATATAAATCATCTCATAAAATATTGTTTATTTAATAATTTTAATTTGTTAGATTCTTTTACATTAATAAAAAAAACTTTTGTTAAGAATTTTTTTATACTTGTACATATAATAGAAAAACAATTTAGGTCATAATAAGTCACTCTGTATATATGTTCATAAAATAAAAATACAAAATTTTATATACAGTATGTTAATCGATTTATCGCAGTCGATTTGTGACATATTTTATTGCAAACTATATTATAATATTGCTTTGCAAATAAACATAAACAATTGAAAGATGAAATGTTAATGATTTTTATGAAACGTTCGCGAGACTCGTAAAAAGAAGTTGAAAAAGATTGAAGAAAAATAGTTGAAAAGTTGAAAGAGCTAAAAAAATTTTATAATAAAGGTATAATAAAGGTATAATTCTTTTTTTAAGATAAATTTTTTAAGATAATGTAAGAATTAATCATAAGAATTATTTTCATTTATCAAATATTTCACATATTTATAGTTTTGTGACATATTACTTATACTGTAGAGTTACAAGGGTATATTTTATAAATATAATATTTTAATATTTTATAAACATAATATTTTAATATTTTATAAGTAGGTATACAAGGCAGGTTCTAACTCAGGTCCTCTCAGGGGAGGTGAGGCGCGAGGGAGATTATGTTGGCGCGGGGGAATGACGTCACGCGGGACGGAGGGGATTTCGGAGAAACGCGAGTTAAATGTTTTATCGCAATATTATGTTACATGCCCTGTTGATAAACAGTATTGCGTACGAATGTTCGGTTTATAAACAATATAAACAGTAGCATTTCTTTGAAAGGTAACGCGTGCGAGAGAGAGGGAACGATGGCGCGAGGAGAACGCGTGCGAGAGAGGGAACGATGGCGCGAGGAGAACGCGTGCGAGAGGGGGAACGATGGTGCGAGGAGATATCGCAAGGAATGGGAGCGCAAGGAAAGGGGAGCTCGTAAATAAATAATCATATTTTTTTTTAAATTTAAAAATGTATAAAAATGTATAAAATTTATTTAAAAAATATGTGTGTGTGTGTGTGTGTGTGTGTGTGTGTGTGTGTGTGTGTGTGTGTGTGCGTGTTTAAAATAATAAGTATAATAAGAAAAATATAAAATTTAATCCATTACATATAGGATGCCCATAGCTCATCAAAATTTACATCAAAATCGTCATTATGATTTCTATTTAGATTCTCATTTTGATCACCATTTTGATCACTATTATGATCTCCATTCTGATCTTCATTCAAATTTCTCATCTCTCCTGAAACATTCTCCTACAAAAAATCATCCAAAATTAATTACTTAAATATTTCAAATTTCGTAATTATATTAGCAAAAATTATTTGTTACCTGTACAGTCTCTTCCTTGTTGCTCTTTTTTTTCCCATGCGTACTTTTCGTATATAATTTCGGGCGGACATTCACATTTACGAGATTGACATTGTGCACAATACCGCGTTATATATAATAATAATGTACGATGATTACCAACTCTCCATTTTCTAAACTCATCATATTTAATATTGTGATCAAAATCATTCCAGATTATTAAATCTATGTATAGTTTGGTTTATACCCGTTGGGATACGTATATTTATACACGGCGTGTATGTACCTTCATTGATACACCTATTTACTCAACTGTAATCGATTTGTTTATATATATAAATATTCTTATCATATAGTTATAATCCGCGAGATTATAACGTTATTTTAATATTTTAATATTCGCTAAAACGTTCGCGAACCGCGTAAAAAACCACCGCCTCAGCGAACCACGCGCGAGTTCGCCGGAAACGCAGAAAATGCTAACGAAGGGTTTCGACTTTGAACCTCCTTCGTTAGC
Source organism: Camponotus fellah (assembly GCA_030586385.1). Taxonomy (NCBI): domain Eukaryota; kingdom Metazoa; phylum Arthropoda; class Insecta; order Hymenoptera; family Formicidae; genus Camponotus; species Camponotus fellah. The sequence continues at coordinate 2,222 of JAPIVC010000849.1, read as the reverse complement.
ACTTAGACTTGATCGCCGGAAATCCCCATGATCAAATATGGTCATGTCGCTAGGCGATCCCCTCCAAAATACCCCTAAAAAGAGGTGTTAAAAACCGTCCACCGCGGACCCGCGGCGGATAATCGTTAAGTGAAAGTCAATTAATAATTAATGCGAATCTGGAGCAAACCGCTAATCAAACGTCGACAAAGTGTTAAATCTAAGAATTGTGATTCGGAGAAGGCTCAAAGAAGTCAACCAATATAGAATAAGGAATTAAGTTTGTATTTTATCAATAATAATAATAATAATAAAAATAGTAATAACATTCTCAAAACAACGGCCTCGAGGTCTCTGACATTTCCCGGCAAACCCCAATTCCTGTGCCGTCTCGGGCACAACATCTTGGTGGCAGCAGTGGGATGATGCCGATCTAATATCCTGGACCTCTAACGGCTGAAACAAAAAAGAGAATATAAAAATTAATAAATCGAATGGAGCAACTGCTAGATTAAAGCAGACAGACTCAAACACATCAGCACGCAACACATAAGGACGACAGTGATAAAGAAATCACGGTCAAGCAGCTGAAAGCCGAAAGGAAACACCAGCGCTCAAGGACCAACGTCGATCCGCGACCTTCATCAAGGCAACGCAACACCAACGGACAACGCAACACTAACGGACAACATAACGCCGACGGACAACGCACCGCCAACGGACAACGTATCGCCGACGGACAACGTCTCAACGTGTCAACACGCAGCGTCAGCAGCTAAGCAACCCGATACGCGACCATGTGAGTCATTGTACTACCGTAAGTTAAAAAATTTACAATTAAATGTCGGAACCGTTAAAGCGAGTTAGATTTCAAAGCCCGCGATTTTTGAGCGAGCCAGCACGATTGGCTAATAGAGCAGGACTTGTACCACCGATACAAGTAGCCGAAGAAGCCGTTCGCGACATACGAGAATAGCGAAGAAATTTAGAAAATTGTTATCCGAATTCTGAATCACCCGAAGCGCGTAATAACGATAATAGTAACGATAACTTCGAACCAAACGAACCACGCGGTAATCGAGTTACATTTAGAAGAAATTATTCGCCAATATCTATCGATCTTAGTATTCTTGAGCCACGAGCGCAAATAAATATGGATAACGACGCGGTCGATAGAGAAATCGAACGTCTGCGAGAGCAACAGGCCGAACAAAGTGCAGCCGTGAATTATGAAGACGCCGGTCGTCCAGTCGAAAGCACTAGTAATATGTTATTAGCCGAACTCGTACATAGTTTCCGAGAAATGCAAGAAGAAGTACGAGACTTACGCGAACAGTGCGAAAATAGCTATAAAACAAAGTAACTTTAACGAGCCACGAGCAAATATAAACGATATCCCACACGACGTGACGTACGGACGTACTGAACGCGATATTAGAAACAGACGTAGCGTAGCCCCGCACTATCTACCATTAAAAGAAGCGCGATCAATGATTCCCGAATTTGACGGATCATCGCGACAAAAATTACAAGAATTTTTAAATGCATGTACGTATGCGGTACAAAATATTAATCCCGCAGACGAGGAATCATTAATGCAAGCAATCTTGTATACTAAATTAAAGGGTAAAGCCATCGAGACACGAAATATACAAACGTATGAAGATTTAAAACAACAACTTGAAACGTGTTATCAAGCAAAACAAAGCACGACTCACTTGCAAATAGAGTTCAACTCGTTAAAACAAAAATCAAGTGAAACCGCACATGCATTCGGACAACGAGTCGATATACTAGCTATGAAGTTATATGAGTCTATGGTAGAAGGAGAGGAACGACCTCCTTCATTCAAACAAGCGATACAAGAAACAATTAAAAAACAAGCTCTAATAAACTTTCAAATCGGATTACGCGATGAATTAAAAATTCTCGTGCGATCACAACGATATACGCTCCAGAAGCGATAAAATGGCGCGAGCGCGGAGGAGAAGCTCATCGGACCGTCTGTTACACGAGCATCCGGCTTCTCCAATAAAAATAAATTTGACGTTAAACACACGCGATCAACGCGAGAAACAAACATACAATGTTACAAATGCGGAAAATCTGGACACTACGGACGCGATTGTCGTAGCAATAACTATACATTATCAAAACCGGAAAAATCTACCGAATAAATACTTTAAATAAATTTTGCAAATATTGTAAAGAAATTCGGTCCTACGAGACGAATGTTGGAACTT
>JAPIVC010000848.1:0-20307 GCA_030586385.1 Camponotus fellah | reverse complement strand
ATGCAAGATAAAGAAAAATACTTTTTCCAGATAGCACAGTCGCATTCGACATACTTGGATGCTAAGACGAGAAAAACACTTTATTTTCAAATAGCGCGCCGGCGACGAGCTGGATGCGTACAGATGAGAAAAACACTTTTTTCCAGATAGCGTCCGACAATAAAACCTATTTGGATGCGTACTGACGGGGATAAACTCTTTATTTTCAAATAGCGCAAGACGCGTGCGATATATTTGGATGCGTACAGACGAGAAAAACACTTTTTCCCAGATAGCACAAGTCGCATTCGACATACTTGGATGCGTACAGACGAGAAAAACTTTATTTTCCAAATAGCGCATGACGCATGCGACATACGGATGCGTACAGATGGGAAAAATACTTTTTCCCGAATGCACAAGTCGCATTCCGGCATACTTGGATGCGTACAGACAGAAAAACACTTTTTTTTCAAATAGCGCAAGACGCATGCGACATACTTTGTGCGTACAGACGGGAAAAACATTTTTTCCAGATAGCGTCCGACCATAAGACCTATTTGGATGCGTACAGATGAGAAAAACACTTTTTCCTGATACCACAAGTAGCATTCGACATACTTGGATGCGTACAGACGAGAAAAATTAATTTATTTTCAAATAGCGCAAGACGCGTGCGACATACTTAGATGCGTACAGACGAGAAAAACACTTTTTTCAGATGGCGTCCGACTATAAGACCTATTTGGATGCGTACTGATGAGATAAACTCTTTATTTTCAAATAGCGCAAGACGCATGCGACATACTTGGATGCGTACAGACGAAAAAAACCCCTTTTTTCCAGAAAGCGTTCGACCATAAGACCTATTTGGATGCGTACTGACGAGGATAAACCACTTTACTTTCAAATAGCGCAAGACGTATGCGACATAGTGGATGCGTACAGACGAGAAAAAACATTTTTCCAGATAGCGCAAGTCGCATGCGGCATACATGGATGCATACAGACGAAAAAACCCCTTTTTTCCAGTTGGCGTCCGACCATAAAACCTATTTGGATGCGTACTGACGAGGATAAACGCTATTTTTACAATAGCGCAAGTCGTATGCGACATACTTGGATGCATACAGACGAGAAAAACACTTTTTCAGATAGCGTCCGACCATAAGACCTATTTGGATGCGTACTGACGTGATAAACACTTTATTTTCAAATAGCGCAAGACGCATGCGACATACTTGGATGCGTACAGATGAAAAACACTTTTTCTCCGAAAGCACAAAGTCGCATTCGGCGCATACTTGGATGCGTACAGACGAAGAAAACACTTTATTTTCAAATAGGGCAAGATGCATGCGACATACTTTGATGCGTACAGACGAAAAACACTTTTTCAGATAGCGTCCGACCATAAGACCTTTGGATGTGTACTGACGAGATAAAGACTTTATTTTCATATAGCGCAAGACGCATGCGACTACTTGAATGCATACAGAAGAGAAAAACACTTTTTAGATAGCGTGCGACCATAAGACCTATTTGGATGCGTACTGACGAGATAAACACTTTATTTTCATATAGCGCAAGACGCATGCGACATACTTGGATGCGTAAAGATGAGAAAAACACTTTTTCCAGAATCTGTTACGTCCGGGGTGTCGCGGGTCTAAAGATAAGTCGGACACTACGAGACTCGATCGCTTTTTCGGGGTCTGGCAAACCTAGGCGGTTCTCCCGGGGATACGCGCGATCCTGAACTACTCGGACTTAGTCCTCGGACTCCGTGTCGGTAGAGTCTTCTTCGGGGTACACAATGGGGATCACTATATTACCCCGTCTTGATTAGTATGGGTTAGCGGGTCGTAACCAATAGTCCAGATACCGCTGGGAGCACTCAGAACATTCGTCCGCTAATCCTGATACTACTCAATCTACTGCTGCAAGAATAGCATGCATACCCTATACTCTTACCAATAATAAGTCTGTGTTTTATTACGTATTTATACTGTAGGCGCTCTTCGGTGGGCAAAAGTAGTAACAGAAGGCACAAAGCGCGGCTTGGTATTATTATTGCCAAATCCACACGCCTTTTGGCGAATCTTTGAGATAGGTCCAAGGGGGATAGAAGGGGGCATGGGGGTGGTAAGATTATGAAATTCGCAATAGGAGGGGTTGATTTTGATGTACAATTTGATATAGAAATTCTGCCGTATAGAAAATTCGACCGAGGGTAGAGTCCCTTTAGTACAGAAGCTGCGTTAAAGGGATTCGAGAAGTCACTAGGTCATTGCGTCAAATCTCAAGAAGATTGAGTTAAAAAATTTCGATTTCGGGGGTGAGTTAAAACGCGGAATCAATTAAGTTCAATAAAAGGGGAACTTCAGTGATTGGTTGTTATTGTTGACATTAATTATTATTAATGTAATTAATTATTATTAATATAATTAATTATTATTAATTTAATTTTCTCACAATCGCGTGTAATTCGCGAGACAGTGTTGGCGATTTATTTCGGAGGGCCTCGAAACGGCTTAGGAATGCGGTACGGCGCCGAAAGGGGGTCGAGGTAAAAGTCATAAAAGTGAAACTCTATACAAAAAACAAGTCGTAAAAGTGAAACTCTAAAAAAAAAAAGGGGTCTGGCGAACTTGTGCGGACAGGATTTTCTTGGCGTCTACTTACTCTTAAGATGGCTTCTATATTTTCAAGATTATTCGCCCGTGGTCCGTTGGTTTGATCAAATTGACTGCGTAGTGATCGGCGACCGCGGTGCTCCCGTGGATCTCCCGAAAGGGTGGAAGCGGGTCGGTACGGCGTGACGTCCCAGCGTCGATAGGGATGAGCTGCTCCGGCCACACGATCTTGCACGTCACTTTCGATGCGTTCGCGATTAGAAGTTCATATTCCGGATCACGGTAATTTTTTTTTCAACAAGGGAAGGATGATAACGATCCGCGGAACGTTCGTAATTCTGGCGTAATCGGCGTAGTTGATTCTTCTTGCCAGCACGGCGATCTTAGGCATTATATTTTAAATAATTGAGCATTCTCCGGAATAAATGTTGCGTCAGTGATTGCTCGATGTGCGGTGGTCCTCACTATCAAGAATACTTCGGCTATATCTGTGAGCGGTGGTCCTCCTAAGCAGATATCAAGAATTCCCGGATCACAGTATCACAATTGTTCAAAGTTGTAAAATTAAAATAAAGGCGCGTGCTCGGTAAGGAAGAATATAATTCGCGTAGAGCAAGGATGCGTTTAATAACCACAACGTTTAAATATTATATATATATATTCACACACTAATAGAAGAATTTATAAATTGTTATAAAAATCTTAGAGTTTAGTATTAAGATTAAGATTGGAATTAGAATTAGAACTAGTATTAGAATCAGAGTTCGGTTTAGGAGCTAGAACTTGACAGTTCCGGAATCGTGAGATCGACTGGCTGAGACTGGGCCCGCTCTGAAGTCCCTCGATTTCGGCGGCTCGGCCGCTGCGGCGGTCGAGAGTGGGAAATTCAAGAGGGGCCCCGGGCTGAGCGCCGTCTCTGGCGCTCGGCGGAAGGCTTACTCTACCGCAGTGCCACGCTCGGCCCCGGGTGAGGGTTCGGTGTCATGGCGCGCCTTGGCGCGCGTTTCGGAAATGCGCTAAAAAGGGAACTTAGTCTTTTTATGAGGAAAAGCTATAAAATCGCGAAAATTTAGGCGCGGGATGTAACATATCGTCCGACCATAAGATCTATTTGGATGCGTACTGACGAGATAAACACTTTATTTTCAAATATCGCAAGACGCATGCGACATACTTGGATGCGTACAGATAAGAAAAACACTTTTTTTCCAGATAGTGTCCGACCATAAGACCTATTTGGATGCATTCTGACGAGATAAACACTTTATTTCCAAATAGCGCAAGTCGCAGGCGACATACTTGGATGCGTACAGACGAGAAAAACACTTTATTTTCAAATAGCGCAAGACGCATGCGACATACTTGGATGCGTACAGACGAGAACAACACTTTATTTTCAAATAGCGCTAGACGCATGCGACATACTTGGATGCGTACAGATGAGAAAAAACACTTTTTCCAGATAGCACAAGTCGAATTCGACATACTTGGATGCGTACAGACGAGGAAAACACTTTATTTTCAAATTGCGCAAGACGCATGCGACATACTTGGATGCGTACAGATGAGAAAAATACTTTTTTTCCAGAATGCACACGTCGCATTCGGCATACTTGGATGCGTACAGACGAGAAAAACACTTTTTTTCCGGATAGCGTCCGACCATAAGACCTATTTGAATGTGTACTGACGAGATAAAGACTTTATTTTTATATAGCGCAAGACGCATGCGACATACTTGGATGCGTACAGACGAGAAACACTTTTTTCCAGATAGCACAAGTCGCATTCGACATACTTGGATGCGTACTGACGAGATAAACACTTTATTTTCAAATAGCGCAAGATGCATGCGACATACTTGGATGCGTACAGACGAGAAAAACACTTTTTCCAGATAGCTTCTGACCATAAGACATATTTGGATGTGTACTGATAAGGTAAACACTTTATTTTCATATAGCGCAAGACGCATGCGACATACTTGGATGCGTACAGACGAGAAAAACTCTTTCTCCAGAGCAAAGTCGCATTCGGCATACTTGGATGCGTACTAACGAGATAAACACTTTATTTTCAAATAGCGCAAGACGCATGCGACATACTTGGATGCGTACAGACGAGAAAAAACCCTTTTTTCCAGTTAGCGTCCGACCATAAGACGTATTTGAATGCGTACTGACGAGATAAACACTTTCTTTTCATATAGCGCAAGTCGCATTCGGCATACTTGGATGCGTACAGACGAGAAAAACCACTTTATTTTCAAATAGCGCAAGACGCATTCGACATACTTTGATGCGTACAGACGAGAAAAACACTTTTTACCAGATAGCGTCCGACCATAAGACCTATTTGGATGCGTACTGACGAGATAAACACTTTATTTTCAAATAGCGCAAGACGCATGCGACATACTTGGATGCGTACAGACGAGAAAAACACTTTTTTCCAGATTGCGTCCGACCATAAGACCTATTTGGATGCGTACTGACGAGATATACACTTTATTTTCATATGGCGCAAGACGCATGCGACATTCTTGGTGCGTACAGACGAGAAAAACACTTTTTCCGATAACAAGTCGCATTCGACATACTTGGATGCGTACTGACGAGATAAACACTTTATTTTCAAATAGCGCAAGATGCATGCGACATACTTGGATGCGTGAAGATGAAAAAAAACACTTTTTTTTCCAGATATCGTCCGACCATAAGATCTATTTGGATGCGTACTGACGAGATAAACACTTTATTTTCAAATATCGCAAGACGCATGCGACGTAATTGGATGCGTACAGATAAGAAAAACACTTTTTTCCAGATAGTGTCCGACCATAAGACGTATTTGGATGCGTCCTGACGAGATAAACTCTTTATTTTCAAATAGCGCAAGACGCGTGCAACATACTTGGATGCGTACAGACGAAAAAAACACTTTATTTTCTATGGCGCAAGACGCATGCGACATACTTGGATGCGTGAAGATGAGAAAAACACTTTTTTCCAGATATCGTCCGACCATAAGATCTATTTGGATGCGTACTGACGAGATAAACACTTTATTTTCAAATATCGGCAAGACGCATGCGACATACTTGGATGCGTACAGATAAGAAAAACACTTTTTTTTTAGATAGTGTCCGACCATAAGACCTATTTGGATGCATTCTGACGATATAAACACTTTATTTCCAAATAGCGCAAGTCGCGGCGACATACTTGTATGCGTACAGACGAGAAAAACACTTTATTTTCAAATAGCGCAAGACGCATGCGACATACTTGGATGCGTACAGACGGAACAACACTTTATTTTCAAATAGCGCTAGACGCATGCACATACTTGGATGCGTACAAATGAGAAAAACACTTTTTCCAGATAGCACAAGTCGAATTCGACATACTTGGATGCGTACAGACGAGAAAAACACTTTATTTTCAAATTGCGCAAGACGCATGCGACATACTTGGATACGTACTGATGAAAAAAAAACTTTTTTCCAGAATGCACACGTCGCATTCGGCATACTTGGATGCGTACAGATGAGAAAAACAATTTTTCCAGAAAGCACATGACGCATTCGGCATACTTGGATGCGTACAGACGAGAAAAACACTTTTTTCCAGATAGCGTCCGACCATAAGACCTGTTTGGATGCGTACTGACGAGATAAACACTTACTTTCAAATAGCGCAAGACGCGTGCGACATACTGGATGCGTACAGACGAGAAAAACACTTTTTTCCAGATAGCGTCCGACCTTAAGACCTATTTGATGTACTGACGAGATAAAGACTTTATTTTCATATAGCGCAAGACGCATGCGACATACTTGGATGCGTACAGACGAGAAAAACACTTTTTTTTCCAGAAAGCGTAGGACCATAAGACCTATTTGGATGCGTACTGACGAGATAAACACTTTATTTTCATATAGCGCAAGTCGCATTCGGCAAACTTGGATGCGTACAGACGGGAAAAAACGCTTTATTTTCAAATAGCGCAAGACGCATGCGACATACTCTGAGGCGTACAGGACGAGAAAAACACTTTTTTCCAGATAGCGTCCGACCATAAGACCTATTTGGATGTGTACTGACGAGATAAAGAATTTATTTTCATATAGCGCAAGATGCATGCGACATAATTGGATGCGTACAGACGAGAAAAACACTTTTTTCCAGATGGCGTCCGACCATAAGACGTATTTGGATGCGTACAGACGAGAAAAAACTTTGTTTTCAAATAGCGCAAGACGCATGCGACATACTTTGATGCGTACAGATGAGAAAAACACTTTTTTCCAGAAAGCACAAGTCGCATTTGGCATACTTGGATGCGTACAGACGAGAAAAACACTTTGTTTTCAAATAGCGCCAGACGCATGCGACATACTTTGATGCGTACAGACGAGAAAAACACTTTTTTCCAGATAGCGTCCGACCATAAGACCTATTTGGATGCGTACTGACGAGATATACACTTTATTTTCATATAGCGCAAGACGCATGCGACATTCTTGGATGCGTACAGACGAGAAAAAACACTTTTTAAATAGCGCTAGACGCATGCGACATACTTGGATGCGTACAGATGAGAAAAACACTTTTTCCAGATAGCACAAGTCGAATTCGACATACTTGGATGCGTACAGACGAGGAAAACACTTTATTTTCAAATTGCGCAAGACGCATGCGACATACTCGGATGCGTACAGATGAAAAAAATACTTTTTTCCAGAATGCACACGTCGCATTCGGCATACTTGGATGCGTACAGACGAGAAAAACACTTTTTCTCCGGATAGCGTCCGACCATAAGACCTATTTGAATGTGTACTGACGAGATAAAGACTTTATTTTTATATAGCGCAAGACGCATGCGACATACTTGGATGCGTACAGACGAGGGAAACACTTTTTTCCAGATAGCACAAGTCGCATTCGACAACTGGATGCGTACTGACGAGATAAACACTTTATTTTCAAATAGCGCAAGATGCAGGCCATACTTGGATGCGTACAGACGAAAAAACACTTTTTTCCAGATAGCGTCTGACCATAAGACTTATTTGGATGTGTACTGACAAGATAAACACCTTTATTTTCATATAGCGCAAGACGCATGCGACATACTTGGATGCGTACAGATGAGAAAAACTCTTTTCCCAGAAAGCGCTAGTCGCCATTCGGCATACTTGGATGCGTACTAACGGGGATAAACACTTTATTTTCCAAATAGCGCAAGACGCATGCGACATACTTTGATGCGTACAGACGAGAAAAACACTTTTTTTTCCAGATAGCGTCCGACCTTAAGACCTATTTGGATGTGTACTGACGAGATAAAGACTTTATTTTCATATAGCGCAAGATGCATGCGACATACTTGGATGCGTACAGACGAGAAAAACACTTTTTTCCAGAAAGCGCGTAGGACCATAAGACCTATTTGGATGCGTACTGACGAGATAAATACTTTATTTTCAAATAGCGCAAGACGCATGCGACATACTTGGATGCGTACAGATGAGAAAAACACTTTTTTCCAGAAAGCACAAGACGCATACGGCATACTTGGATGCGTACAGACGAGAAAAACACTTTACTTTCAAATAGCGCAAGATGCATGCGACATACTTTGATGCGTACAGACGAAAAAAACACTTTTTCCCAGATAGCGTCCGACCATAAGACCTATTTGGATGCGTACTGACGAGATAAACACTTTATTTTCAAATAGCGCAAGACGCATGCGACATACTTGGATGCGTACAGATGAGAAAAACCCTTTTTTTCCAGAAAGCACAAGTCGCATTAGGCATACTTGGATGCGTACAGACGAGAAAACCCTTTATTTTCAAATAGCGAAGACGCATGCGACATACTTGGATGCGTACAGACGAGAAAAAACACTTTATTTTCAAATAGCGCAAGACGCATGCGACATACTTTGATGCGTACAGACGAGAAAAACACTTTTTTCCAGATAGCGTCCGACCATAAGACCTATTTGGATGCGTACTGACGAGATAAACACTTTACTTTCAATAGCGCAAGACGCATGCGACATACTTGGATGCGTACAGACGAGAAAAACACTTTTTTCCAGATAGGACAAGTCGCATTCGATATAATTGGATGCGTACTGACGAGATAAACACTTTATTTTCAAATATCGCAAGACGCATGCGATATACTTGGATACGTACAGATAAGAAAAACACTTTTTTTCCAGATAGCACAAGTCGCATTCGACATACTTGGATGCGTAGAGACGAGAAAAACACTTTATTTTCAAATAGCGCAACACGCGAGCGACATGCTGATGCGTCGAGAAAAACACTTTTTTCCAGATAGCGTCCTATCATAATACCTATTTGGATGCGTACTGACGAGATAAACCCTTTATTTTCAAATAGCGCAAGACGCATGCGACATACTTTGATGCGTACAGATGAAATACACCTTTTTTCCAGAAAGCACAAGTCGCATTCGGCATACTTGGATGCGTACAGACGAGAAAAACACTTTATTTTCAAATAGCGCAAGACGCATGCGACATACTTTGATGAGTACAGACGAGAAAAACACTTTTTTCAGATAGCGTCCGACCATAAGACCTATTTGGATGCGTACTGACGAGATAAACACCTTTACTTTCAAATAGCGCAAGACGCATGCGACATATTTGGATGCGTACAGACGAGAAAAACACTTTTTTTCCAAATAGCGTCCAACCATAAAACTTATTTAGATGCGTACTGACGAGATAAACCCTTTATTTTCAACTAGCGCAAGTCGCATGCGACATACCTGGGATGCATACAGACGAGAAAAACACTTTTCCCGATAGCGTCCGACCATAAGACCTATTTGGATGCGTACTGACGAGGTAAACACTTTATTTTCATATAGCGCAAGACGCATGCGACATACTTGGATGCGTACAGACGAGAAAAACCTTTTTCAGATAGCGTCTGACCATAAGACCTATTTGGATGTGTACTGACAAGATAAACACTTTATTTTCATATAGCGCAAGACGAATGCGACATACTTGGATGCGTACAGATGAGAAAAACACTTTTTTCCAGATAGCGTCCGGCCAACGCCCTATTTGGATGCGTACTGACGAGATAAACACCTCTACTTTCAAATAGCGCAAGACGCGTGCGACATACTTGGATGCGTACAGACGAGAAAAACACTTTTTTTCCAGATAGCGTCCGACCATAAGACCCATTTGGATGTGTACTGACGAGATAAAGACTTTATTTTCATATAGCGCAAGACGCATGCGACATACTTGGATGCGTACAGACGAGGAAAACACTTTTTTTCGAAAGCGTAGGACCATAAGACCTATTTGGATGCGTACTGACGAGATAAACACTTTATTTTCATATAGCGCAAGTCGCATTCGGCAAACTTGGATGCGTACAGACGAGAAAAACGCTTTATTTTCAAATAGCGCAAGACGCATGCGACATATTCTGAGGCGTACAGACGAGAAAAACACTTTTTTCCAGATAGCGTCCGACCATAAGACCTATTTGGATGTGTACTGACGAGATAAAGAATTTATTTTCATATAGCGCAAGATGCATGCGACATAAGTGGGTGCGTACAGACGAGAAAAACACTTTTTTTCAGATGGCGTCCGACCATAAGACGTATTTGGATGCGTACAGACGGGAAAAAAACTTTGTTTTCAAATAGCGCAAGACGCATGCGACATACTTTGATGCGTACAGATGAGAAAAAACCCTTTTTTTCCCGAAAGCACAAGTCGCATTTGGCTTGGATGCGTACAAGAGAAAAACACTTTGTTTTCAAATAGCGCCAGACGCATGCGACATACTTTGATGCGTACAGACGAGAAAAACACTTTTTCCAGATAGCGTCCGACCATAAGACCTATTTGGATGTGTACTGACGAGATAAAGACTTTATTTTCATATAGCGCAAGACGAATGCGACATACTTGGATGCGTACAGATGAGAAAAAAACTTTTTTTCCAGATAGCGTCCGACCATAAGACCCTATTTGGATGCGTACTGACGGGATAAACACTTTATTTTCATATAGCGCAAGACGCATGCGACATACTTGGATGCGTACAGACGAGAAAAAACCCTTTTTTCCAGATAGCGTCTGACCATAAGACGTATTTGGATGCGTACAGACGAGAAAAACACTTTATTTTCAAATAGCGCAAGACGCATGCGACATACTTTGATGCGTACAGATGAGAAAAACACTTTTTTCCAGAAGCCAAAAGTCGCATTTGGCATACTTGGATGCGTACAGACGAGAAAAACACTTTGTTTTCAAATAGCGCCAGGCGCATGCGACATACTTTGATGCGTACAGACGAGAAAAACACTTTTTTTCCAGATAGCGTCCGACCATAAGACCTATTTGGATGTGTACTGACGAGATAAAGACTTTATTTTCATATAGCGCAAGACGGATGCGACATACTTGGATGCGTACAGATGAGAAAAACACTTTTTTCCAGATAGCGTCCGACCATAAGACCTATTTGGATGCGTACTGACGAGATAAACACTTTATTTTCATATAGCGCAAGACGCATGCGACATACTTGGATGCGTACAGACGAGAAAAACACTTTTTTCCAGATAGCGTCTGACCCATAAGACCTATTTGGATGTGTACTGACAAGATAAACACTTTATTTTCATATAGCGCAAGACGCATGCGACATACTTGGATGCGTACAGATGAGAAAAACACTTTTTTTCCAGAAAGCACTAGTCGCATTCGGCATACTTGGATGCGTACAGACGAGAAAAACACCTTTATTTTCAAATAGCGCAAGACGCATTCGACATACTTGGATGCGTACAGATGAGGAAAAACACTTTTTCTCCAGAAAGCACAAGTCGCATTCGGCATACTTGGATGCGTACTGACGAGATAAAGACTTTATTTTCATATAGCGCAAGATGCATGGGACAGACTTGGATGCGTACAGATGAGAAAAACACTTTTTTTCCAGAAAGCACAATTCGCATTCGGCATACTTAGATGCTTACAGACGAGAAAAACACTTTTATTTTCAAATAGCGCAAGACGCATGCGACATACTTTGATGCGTACAGACGAGGAAAACACCTTTTTTTTCCTGATAGCGTCAGACCATAAGACGTATTTGGATGCGTACAGACGGAAAAACACTTTGTTTTCAAATAGCGCAAGACGCATGCGACATACTTTGATGCGTACAGATGAGAAAAACACTTTTTTCCCAGAAAGCACAAGTCGCATTTGGCATACTTGGATGCGTACAGACGAGAAAAACACTTTGTTTTCAAATAGCGCCAGACGCATGCGACATACTTTGATGCGTACAGACGAGAAAAACACTTTTTTCCAGATAGCGTCCGACCATAAGACCTATTTGGATGCGTACTGACGAGATATACACTTTATTTTCATATAGCGCAAGACGCATGCGACATTCTTGGATGCGTACAGACGGGAAAAACACTTTATTTTCAAATAGCGCTAGACGCATGCGACATACTTGGATGCGTACAGATGAGAAAACCCTTTTTTCCAGATAGCACAAGTCGAATTCGACATACTTGGATGCGTACAGACGAGGAAAACACTTTATTTTCAAATTGCGCAAGACGCATGCGACATACTCGGATGCGTACAGATGAAAAAAAATACTTTTTTTCCCAGAGCCGTCGCATTCGGCTTGATGCGTACAGACGAGAAAAACCTTTCCGGATAGCGTCCGACCATAAGACCTATTTGAATGTGTACTGACGAGATAAAGACTTTATTTTTATATAGCGCAAGACGCATGCGACATACTTGGATGCGTACAGACGAGAGAAACACTTTTTTCCAGATAGCACAAGTCGCATTCGACCGCGGATGCGTACTGACGAGATAAACACTTTATTTTCAAATAGCGCAAGATGCATGCGACATACTTGGATGCGTACAGACGAGAAAAAACCCTTTTTTTCCAGATAGCGTCTGACCATAAGACTTATTTGGATGTGTACTGACAAGATAAACACTTTATTTTCATATAGCGCAAGACGCATGCGACATACTTGGATGCGTACAGATGAGAAAAAACTCTTTTCTCCAGAAAGCACTAGTCGCATTCGGCATACTTGGATGCGTACTAACGA
This sequence comes from Camponotus fellah, assembly GCA_030586385.1. Lineage (NCBI taxonomy): Eukaryota > Metazoa > Arthropoda > Insecta > Hymenoptera > Formicidae > Camponotus > Camponotus fellah. The sequence continues at coordinate 7,502 of JAPIVC010000848.1, read as the reverse complement.
GATAAACACTTTATTTTCAAATAGCGCAAGACGCATGCGACATATTTGGTGCGTACAGACGAGAAAAACCCTTTTTCCAGTTGGCGTCCGAAACCATAAGGTTTTGAATGCGTACTGACGAAAACTTTCGATTTGGATGCGTACAGACGAGAAAAACACTTTATTTTCAAATAGCGCAAGACGCATTCGACATACTTTGATGCGTACAGACGAGAAAAACACTTTTTTTCCAGATAGCGTCCGACCATAAGACCTATTTGGATGCGTACTGACGAGATAAACACTTTATTTTCAAAAAGCGCAAGACGCATGCGACATACTTGGATGCGTACAGACGAGAAAAACACTTTTTTTCCAGATTGCGTCCGGCCATAAGACGTGTTTTGGATGCGTACAGACGAGAGAAAAACTTTGTTTTCAAATAGCGCAAGACGCATGCGACATACTTTGATGCGTACAGATGAGAAAAAAACTTTTTTCCAGAAAGCACAAGTCGCATTTGGCATACTTGGATGCGTACAGACGAGAAAAACACTTTGTTTTCAAATAGCGCAAGACGCATGCGACATACTTTGATGCGTACAGACGAGAAAAAACACTTTTTTTCCAGATAGCGTCCGACCATAAGACCTATTTGGATGCGTACTGACGAGATAAAGACTTTATTTTCATATAGCGCAAGACGCATGCGACATACTTGGATGCGTACAGACGAGAAAAAACACTTTTTTTTCAGAAAGCGTTGGACCATAAGACCTATTTGGATGCGTACTGACGAGATAAACACTTTATTTTCAAATAGCGCAAGACGCATGCGACATACTTGGATGCGTACAGACGAGAAAAACACTTTTTTCCAGATAGCGTCCGACCATAAGACCTATTTGGATGCGTACTGACGAGATAAACACTTTATTTTCAAATAGCGCAAGACGCATGCGACATACTTGGATGCGTACAGACGAGAAAAACACTTTTTTTCCAGATAGCGTCCGACCTTAAGACCTATTTGGATGTGTACTGACGAGATAAAGACTTTATTTTCAAATAGCGCAAGACGCATGCGACATACTTGGATGCGTACAGACGAGAAAAACACTTTTTTCCAGATAGCGTCCGACCATAAGACCTATTTGGATGCGTACTGACGAGATAAACACTTTATTTTCAAATAGCGCAAGACGCATGCGACATACTTGGATGCGTACAGACGAGAAAAACACTTTTTTTCCAGATAGCGTCCGACCATAAGACCTATTTGGATGCGTACTGACGAGATAAACACTTTATTTTCATAATAGCGCAAGACGCATGCGACATACTTGGATGCGTACAGACGAGAAAAAACACTTTTTTTCCAGATAGCGTCCGACCTTAAGACCTATTTGGATGCGTACTGACGAGATAAAGACTTTATTTTCATATAGCGCAAGACGCATGCGACATACTTGGATGCGTACAGACGAGAAAAACACTTTTTTCCAGATAGCGTAGGACCATAAGACCTATTTGGATGCGTACTGACGAGATAAACACTTTATTTTCAAATAGCGCAAGACGCATGCGACATACTTGGATGCGTACAGATGAGAAAAACACTTTCTTTCCATATAGCGCAAGTCGCGTTCGGCATACTTGGATGCGTACAGACGAGAAAAACACTTTATTTTCAAATAGCGCAAGACGCATTCGACATACTTTGATGCGTACAGACGAGAAAAACACTTTTTTTTTCAGATAGCGTCCGACCATAAGACCTATTTGGATGCGTACTGACGAGATAAACACTTTATTTTCAAATAGCGCAAGACGCATGCGACATACTTGAATGCGTACAGACGAGAAAAACACTTTTTTCCAGATAGCGTCCGACCATAAGACCTATTTGGATGCGTACTGACGAGAAAAACACTTTGTTTTCAAATAGCGCAAGACGCATGCGACATACTTGGATGCGTACAGATGAGAAAAACACTTTTTTTCCAGAAAGCACAAGTCGCATTTGGCATACTTGGATGCGTACAGACGAGAAAAACACTTTATTTTCAAATAGCGCCAGACGCATGCGACATACTTTGATGCGTACAGACGAGAAAAACACTTTTTTTCCAGATAGCGTCCGACCATAAGACCTATTTGGATGTGTACTGACGAGATAAAGACTTTATTTTCATATAGCGCAAGACGCATGCGACATACCTGGATGCGTACAGACGAGAAAAACACTTTTTTTCCAGAAAGCGTTGGACCATAAGACCTATTTGGATGCGTACTGACGAGATAAACACTTTATTTTCAAATAGCGCAAGACGCATGCGACATACTTGGATGCGTACAGACGAGAAAAACACTTTTTTTCCAGATAGCGTCCGACCATAAGACCTATTTGGATGCGTACTGACGAGATAAACACTTTATTTTCAAATAGCGCAAGACGCATGCGACATACTTGGATGCGTACAGACGAGAAAAACACTTTTTTCCAGATAGCGTCCGACCATAAGACCTATTTGGATGTGTACTGACGAGATAAAGACTTTATTTTCATATAGCGCAAGATGCATGCGACATACTTGGATGCGTACAGACGAGAAAAACACTTTTTTTCCAGAAAGCGTAGGACCATAAGACCTATTTGGATGCGTACTGACGAGATAAATACTTTATTTTCAAATAGCGCAAGACGCATGCGACATACTTGGATGCGTACAGATGAGAAAAACACTTTTTTTCCAGAAAGCACAAGTCGCATACGGCATACTTGGATGCGTACAGACGAGAAAAACACTTTATTTTCAAATAGCGCAAGATGCATGCGACATACTTTGATGCGTACAGACGAGAAAAACACTTTTTTTCCAGATAGCGTCCGACCATAAGACCTATTTGGATGCGTACTGACGAGATAAACACTTTATTTTCAAATAGCGCAAGACGCATGCGACATACTTGGATGCGTACAGATGAGAAAAACACTTTTTTTCCAGATAGCACAAGTCGCATTAGGCATACTTGGATGCGTACAGACGAGAAAAACACTTTATTTTCAAATAGCGCAAGACGCATGCGACATACTTTGATGCGTACAGACGAGAAAAACACTTTTTTCCAGATAGCGTCCGACCATAAGACCTATTTGGATGCGTACTGACGAGATAAACACTTTACTTTCAAATAGCGCAAGACGCATGCGACATACTTGGATGCGTACAGACGAGAAAAACACTTTTTTCCAGAAAGCGTTCGACCATAAGACCTATTTGGATGCGTACTGACGAGATAAACACTTTATTTTCAAATAGCGCAAGACGCATGCGACATACTTGGATGCGTACAGACGAGAAAAACACTTTTTTTCCAGATAGCGTCCGACCATAAGACCTATTTGGATGTGTACTGACGAGATAAAGACTTTATTTTCATATAGCGCAAGACGCATGCGACATACTTGGATGCGTACAGACGAGAAAAACACTTTTTTTCCAGGAAGCGTAGGACCATAAGATCTATTTGGATGCGTACTGACGAGATAAATACTTTATTTTCAAATAGCGCAAGACGCATGCGACATACTTGGATGCGTACAGATGAGAAAAACACTTTTTTTCCAGAAAGCACAAGTCGCATTCGGCATACTTGGATGCGTACAGACGAGAAAAACACTTTATTTTCAAATAGCGCAAGACGCATGCGACATACTTTGATGCGTACAGACGAGAAAAACACTTTTTTTCCAGATAGCGTCCGACCATAAGACCTATTTGGATGCGTACTGACGAGATAAACACTTTATTTTCAAATAGCGCAAGACGCATGCGACATACTTGGATGCGTACAGACGAGAAAAACACTTTTTTCCAGATAGCACAAGTCGCATTCGATATACCTATTGGGATGCGTACTGACGAGATAAACACTTTATTTTCAAATATCGCAAGACGCATGCGATATACTTGGATGCGTACAGATGAGAAAAACACTTTTTTTCCAGATAGCACAAGTCGCATTCGACATACTTGGATGCGTACAGACGAGAAAAACACTTTATTTTCAAATAGCGCAAGACGCATGCGACATACTTTGATGCGTACAGACGAGAAAAACACTTTTTTTCCAGATAGCGTCCGACCATAAGACCTATTTGGATGCGTACTGACGAGATAAACACTTTATTTTCAAATAGCGCAAGACGCATGCGACATACTTGGATGCGTACAGATGAGAAATACTCCTTTTTTTCCAGAAAGCACAAGTCGCATTCGGCATACTTGGATGCGTACAGACGAGAAAAACACTTTATTTTCAAATAGCGCAAGACGCATGCGACATACTTTGATGCGTACAGACGAGAAAAACACTTTTTTTCCAGATAGCGTCCGACCATAAGACCTATTTGGATGCGTACTGACGAGATAAACACTTTACTTTCAAATAGCGCAAGACGCATGCGACATATTTGGATGCGTACAGACGAGAAAAAACACTTTTTTCCAGATAGCGTCCAACCATAAGACTTATTTGGATGCGTACTGACGAGATAAACACTTTATTTTCAAATAGCGCAAGTCGCATGCGACATACTTGGATGCGTACAGACGAGAAAAACACTTTTTTCCAGATAGCGTCCGACCATAAGACCTATTTGGATGCGTACTGACGAGATAAACACTTTATTTTCAAATAGCGCAAGACGCGTGCGACATACTTGGATGCGTACAGACGAGAAAAACACTTTTTTTCCAGATAGCGTCCGACCTTAAGACCTATTTGGATGTGTACTGACGAGATAAACACTTTATTTTCATATAGCGCAAGACGCATGCGACATACTTGGATGCGTACAGACGAGAAAAAACACTTTTTTCCAGAAAGCGTAGGACCATAAGACCTATTTGGATGCGTACTGACGAGATAAACACTTTATTTTCATATAGCGCAAGTCGCATTCGGCAAACTTGGATGCGTACAGACGAGAAAAACGCTTTATTTTCAAATAGCGCAAGACGCATGCGACATATTTGAGGCGTACAGACGAGAAAAACACTTTTTTCCAGATAGCGTCCGACCATAAGACCTATTTGGATGTGTACTGACGAGATAAACAATTTATTTTCATATAGCGCAAGATGCATGCGACATAATTGGATGCGTACAGACGAGAAAAACACTTTTTTCCAGATAGCGTCCGACCATAAGACCTATTTGGATGCGTACAGACGAGAAAAACACTTTATTTTCAAATAGCGCAAGACGCATGCGACATACTTGGATGCGTACAGATGAGAAAAACACTTTTTTTCCAGAAAGCACAAGTCGCATTTGGCATACTTGGATGCGTACAGACGAGAAAAACACTTTATTTTCAAATAGCGCAAGACGCATGCGACATACTTTGATGCGTACAGACGAGAAAAACACTTTTTTCCAGATAGCGTCCGACCATAAGACCTATTTGGATGTGTACTGACGAGATAAAGACTTTATTTTCATATAGCGCAAGACGCATGCGACATACTTGGATGCGTACAGATGAGAAAAACACTTTTTTCCAGATAGCGTCCGACCATAAGACCTATTTGGATGCGTACTGACGAGATAAACACTTTATTTTCAAATAGCGCAAGACGCATGCGACATACTTGGATGCGTACAGACGAGAAAAACACTTTTTTCCAGATAGCGTCTGACCATAAGACCTATTTGGATGCGTACTGACGAGATAAACACTTTATTTTCAAATAGCGCAAGACGCATGCGACATACTTTGATGCGTACAGATGAGAAAAAACACTTTTTTCCAGAAAGCACAAGTCGCATTCGGCATACTTGGATGCGTACAGACGAGAAAAACACTTTATTTTCAAATAGCGCAAGACGCATGCGACATACTTGGATGCGTACAGATGAGAAAAAACACTTTTTTCCAGATAGCACAAGTCGCATTCGGCATACTTGGATGCGTACTGACGAGAAAAAGACTTTATTTTCATATAGCGCAAGACGCATGCGACATACTTGGATGCGTACAGATGAGAAAAACACTTTTTTCCAGAAAGCCATCGCATCGGCATACTTTTGGATGCGTACTGACGAGAAAAACACTTTTATTTTCAAATAGCGCAAGACGCATGCGACATACTTTGATGCGTACAGACGAGAAAAACACTTTTTTTCCAGATAGCGTCAGACCATAAGACGTATTTGGATGCGTACTGACGAGAAAAAACACTTTATTTTCAAATAGCGCAAGACGCATGCGACATACTTGGATGCGTACAGATGAGAAAAACACTTTTTTTCCAGAAAGCACAAGTCGCATTCGGCATACTTGGATGCGTACAGACGAGAAAAACACTTTATTTTCAAATAGCGCCAGACGCATGCGACATACTTTGATGCGTACAGACGAGAAAAACACTTTTTTCCAGATAGCGTCCGACCATAAGACCTATTTGGATGCGTACTGACGAGATAAACACTTTATTTTCATATAGCGCAAGACGCATGCGACATTCTTGGATGCGTACAGACGAGAAAAACACTTTATTTTCAAATAGCGCTAGACGCATGCGACATACTTGGATGCGTACAGATGAGAAAAACACTTTTTTCCAGATAGCACAAGTCGAATTCGACATACTTGGATGCGTACAGACGAGGAAAACACTTTATTTTCAAATTGCGCAAGACGCATGCGACATACTCGGATGCGTACAGATGAAAAACTTTTTTTCCAGATGCACACGTCGCATTGGCATACTTGGATGCGTACAGACGAGAAAAACACTTTTTTCCGGATAGCGTCCGACCATAAGACCTATTTGGATGTGTACTGACGAGATAAAGACTTTTTTTTATATAGCGCAAGACGCATGCGACATACTTGGATGCGTACAGACGAGAAAAACACTTTTTTTCCAGATAGCACAAGTCGCATTCGACACACTTGGATGCGTACTGACGAGATAAACACTTTATTTTCAAATAGCGCAAGATGCATGCGACATACTTGGATGCGTACAGACGAGAAAAACACTTTTTTCCAGATAGCGTCTGACCATAAGACTTATTTGGATGTGTACTGACAAGATAAACACTTTATTTTCATATAGCGCAAGACGCATGCGACATACTTGGATGCGTACAGATGAGAAAAAACTCTTTCTCCAAGAAAGCACTAGTCGATTCGGCATACTTGGATGCGTACTAACGAGATAAACACTTTATTTTCAAATAGCGCAAGACGCATGCGACATACTTGGGATGCGTACAGACGAGAAAAACCCCTTTTTTTTCCAGTTGCGTCCGACCATAAGACGTATTTGAATGCGTACTGACGAGATAAACACTTTCTTTTCATATAGCGCAAGTCGCGTTCGGCATACTTGATGCGTACAGACGAGAAAAACACTTTATTTTCAAATAGCGCAAGACGCATTCGACATACTTTGATGCGTACAGACCAGAAAAACACTTTTTCAGATAGCGTCCGACCATAAGAC
>JAPIVC010000847.1:0-22177 GCA_030586385.1 Camponotus fellah | reverse complement strand
TTTCTTTATGATCACGATCACAGTATATATTTTAAGATTAAATTAGAGAATTCTTAGTAAATAAATAATTTCTACTTTTTTTTAAGAGAACAAATTACAATACGAAATAATATGTATTCACTGGATTGTATCGAATACAAGAATATAATTATTAGCTTTCCTTTTTTAATATTATAGTAGAAAAACGTCAATAAACAATAATCATAATTAAATTACAAACGATCAAAAAAGTACATGAAGTTATAGAATGATAGATCTTAACATTTTCAGCCATGTTCAAGTACACGCAGCGTAATCGAATTCACTTAAATATTTTTATATCTTTGGTTTTATTAAATATGTAATTATGGCAATTCATTCCTACGATTGTGTTACTATATACAATTATGTTACGTATGCTTTTCAAAATCCACTATTTGTACACAATTTTTTGTGATATTTATATGATGCAATTTGAATCAAACGATAAGTAACGCGGTAGTGTGTTTAGCTAACGGTCTGAATAGTAACTGATTTCGAATGATCAATCTGATCATGTGTTGCCATGACGTTTTATTAGCTACATTTCATTGTAATTTATTTTTCTCTGCGGAGATACTCGCGTTATTTTAAAAAGAATTAAAATCTTTACAAATTGTTTGACAAAAAAGTTATATATGTATGAAACAAAAATAGTTCTATGTATAAATAGAAATAATTATATGTATATATAATTGTTTAATGAATTTTATTATAAACTTTTTATATTAATTTATTTCTGAGTATCTTCTCTTTGGCATAAGAGGCACGGTTATTATATAAAAAGATATTCTGATTATAAGAAAAGTAATAATGGATTTAAAAAAAATAATTTATACGTTTTCTGTGACATTCAGATTTGTTATAATATAATGCAGTTTGAATCAATATGTAGCGTTTTTAGTATAAATCTCGTAATTCTAGTATAAATATAATTTTTAATATAAATCTAATAGTTCTGGTATAAATAAATACAAATATCCAATAGCACATAAATAGCTTAAATAAATAAAATAATTGTATGAGTTATTATTATCGTTATTTGCATTGAATAATCTTATAACATAATATCGTATATAATATGTATAATTTTACTTAATATTAATAAAATTAATATTATCTTAACATAGTATATTTAATATAATATATAATATAATATAAAAAAACGTATAATATTAATTACTTTATTATTTTAATTATACTATTATAATTTTTTATACGACAATTTTTATATGCTCCAGTACGAATTAGTGCATTCAATTAAATTCTCTCTTTCTCTCGCTATAAATTAATTACTTCTTCCAAAAAAGTGATAAACACTCTAATTACGTGAAATATAATTGAAAATAATTTTGTAATGCTTCGATCTCCTTTTTCGACCTATTCAGTCCATTCGTATATTAAATGATATACAATATTTTTATTTTTAAAAATATTTTTATATTATTAAAGAAACATTCTGCTAAGAATAATTAAGAATAATTCTATGTTAAGAATAACTAAGAATAATTAAACAAGTATTTATATAATGGTCTTTGTTTAAATTCATGCATAAAAATAGATGTATTTTCAAATATTTTATAAATTTATAAAAATTTATTCCCTCCACAGCAATGATATACGTATGTACAAAGATTTATATGTACAATTTGAAATGAAGGAAAAAGCTCCAAAACATAATATAAAAAAAGCTTGAAAAGAAAATTACAATTGTGTGTTAACATTTATAAATTTATAGAATAGTGTTACGTCCAGACCACAGACTATCTATATTACAGACTATCTATATGACTTCTATATTATAACTAGACCGCTAACTCCGGCAAAATACATAACACCGAAAAGTATGTATAAAACTTATGCGCATCATCATTAATTGTATGACAGTGTCATGCTGATTGGTTGAATTTAAAGCGATATATATACATATATAAAGACTGAGAGAGAGAGACGAGCAGCCATATTACATATTTATCCCCTCCTTATACAGCAGCCATATTATATATCTATTTCCCTTTTTTTCTATCCCACCAATGTACATATTTTTCGGGGTCAATTTTTTGGTTTAGTATATAAGGAAATTAGCGGTCTAATTATAATCTAGAAGTCTGTGGCCCAGACCCTTGAAAGGTCGGGCCATCTGGAAGGATGCAACCTATTTACTCGGTGACACACTTTGCGGTCTAGCGCACTGTCAGAGGCCTGGGACAAGTCAATAATCAAGATTCAAGATGATCCTTTAACTCTATGAATGTCCTAGGTCATTAAGCTTAATCCCTTTTCGGTAAGAGACTCGAATCTCTTTTACTCGAGATGGGATCCTGTGCGATTTCGGGAATCGGGGAATGAGAGCGGGTAAAAAGAAAATAAAAATTTTACCTTAAATTATGATTTATTCAATAATAGAATTATATAAAAATTTGTTAATTTAATATATAAATTAAGAATTTTTATGTGTTGTATGTGTGTGTGTGGAATTTCGTGGGTATTTTGATAATGTGACAGACGTTTGATGCAAAAATACGAATTTTTTGTGTTAAAACTTTTCGTTCTTTTGTTAATAAAAGAAAAAGATTTCATCAAATTTAAAATCCCTTCGTTCACGAATTAGATCAATTCATACGAAAGTTAAATCCTTCTGAATTTTTTATTTCAGATGATCCAGCTCCGAGTAATCTTGTTCACCGGCAAGAGCCTCCGAAAAAAGATATCTCTGGAAAATAGCTACTGTGCCTACATTTCTCGATATTTTTAACTGAAAAAATTATGAAAACTTCTTTGATAGATATATATTATGATAAAGAATGATGAAATAAAAATATTTAACAGTTTTTTTTAAATTCCCCAAAAATACGTTTTTTTCGATTTGCTGACTAAGTGTAACCTTAATTAAAAAGTCATCTTTGCTATATAATTATCTTATTTTCAGTTATAATCATTATTTTATAGAGCTTTAAGACTTGGTTACTATAACACAGAAGACTAATTGTCCATGTATCTCGGATGTAGATTTGCTGAGCTATCAAAATTTTTAGCTGATTCTTTTCCGTATATTTTTCTTATATTATATCACATAGCAAAAAAATTTAATGGCGTGGCGTCTTGTCTGGTGTTTTAGTATATATAAAAATATATATGTAAGATATAAATTTATATTATATATTGTTCATTTTTCACGTCAGTTTGAACAAAAATTGCGTCTTTCATCCAAATAACGAACACGCTTAGAATATAATAATATTGCAATAATATTAATAAATATATAAATAAAATAATATTGCAATGTAATAAAAATATAAAATAATATTATAATTGTATTACTTATATTTACTTTGATCTAATTAAATTATTCATGATTCTCCGAATTATGTAAATTGAGAAATATGTAAATTGTACATTTTATATTTAAATTAATATATCATACGTAAATGCGAAGTTCCGATAAACTTTGATTTATGTATGATATATTAATTTAAATGTAAAATATACAATTTATATATTTCTCAATTTACATAATTCTATTTTAAAAAGTGAAAAGGGCAAACTTTTAAAAAACTTAACGGTTAAGATCAGTATAATGTATATATGTAGTATCTGATAATAACCATATCACGTCTGATCTACAGGTGAAATAGTTTTGGACAGAACTGGAATAATTTCTGTACGATTGAGATTAATAATCAAACAATCAATATTCAATTAATAATTAAATTTAATTATGTATTGTTTAGAAATTTTGTAACATTTCTTGGAATATTTTTTTCGTTGCGCATCTATTTTCGCATCGGTTTTTGTTGATTAATTTTTCATTTATTTTAAAAATCGCACAAAACGGTAGAGAACTTCCTTATTTGATTTAAACCACTCTTTATCTGCATACGAAGGATGATATGATTATCAGATCTGTATGTGTCCAAATAGATCTATCTTTTACATTAAATGCTTTTAAGTATTTATATTTTTATTTGAAAATAATAAAGGAATGAATAAATTTAATTTTTTAAATTTTTTCTTAGAAATAATAAAAAAAATAAAATGTAAAAAATACCCTTTAAAACTGTATAGCTACTAGAAATATAAAATATGTAGTAAAATTTTTATCAAAAATATTATTTTAATTATTATTGAAATAATTTAATATTTAATGTAGAATTCAATATTTAATTCAATATTTAATGTCGAAAATTAATTTTGACTGCTGCGAATTTCGAAAAGGTGTTTTACTTTTTACAATCACATTATTTATAGATATTTATTTATATATTTTTGATACTTCATATTTTAAAACTGTACATATGAATTTGAATAAAAAATTCACCTGATATTTGAACATATTTTCCAAAAGTCGCAAATTAGTACGTCGCAATAATTGCATTAATATTTGTAAATGTGTACTTTCATACCGCGTTTAAAATTCTAATGTATTTTAAATTATGTGCATATTACTTTGGACTCCGCATTGAACTTTGTGTTAATATAATACGCATAGAGTTCATTTTAATTGTAAAATTACGCTGATTAGAATTTACATGATTATAATTTAAATGTTTTTCCGATCAAATTATTAGGAGCACTGTATGATAATCATTCAATATATAAACTTCATACCGGTGATTCCCATCTGATTTAATAGTAAGACACATTTTGCTTCAGGACAGGAGGCTAGCCATTGTGATAGTCAGTTCTATAAAGTTGTGTTTTTATTAGAGTTCACCGCACGTTGCATGTCATAAAAAAATTTTTAAATTTTTGAACGTGGTGAGTACAAATTCTTTTTGCTCTTTTCTGTATATATTGTCGCGTCCGCGGAGCGAAAACTTTGATATATATCGAAATGTACTATGCTATCGAGCACTCGCGTGAAATAATTAAACGCTTTTAAGAACAACGTGAAACTTTATTGCGGAACACAGAACACACACAACGAATTATAACAAGAAACACGATAACGATTCGTAAACGTGTCTGCTCAGCAGCTGGCTCCAGATTCAATGACAGTCGAAAAAACTTTTTAAGAAGAAACTTTTTAAGAAAAAATATGTTAATTGCAAATTACATATTTTTTTTCGAAACAACTATGTGTTTTTTTTACACCAATTGATTCCTTTCATTATTTAGTACAAAAGTATAGTATATATAATATATAAGTTAAGATGAGATAATCGAAAAATGAATTTTGTACAAGATATTTTACGGTTTATGCAAAATTAAGAAATTATTTCAAGCCTCATAACTCGGAAAATACTTAATGAAAACTAACTTAATTATAGTGTCTTAGAAAGCTCTCGAGATAAGCTACAAGAATGTGTAATAAAAAGTAGGTAATTTCATTTAAAAAATTGGAGATCATCTTCACGTAACCTTCGGGTGATTCTTCAAGATTAAACTAATGGTACTCTCTTATGGTCCCCTCGAAACCATACAACTTTTGTCTGAAATATTTTGTTCTCCGTCTTTCAAATTATACATATATAATCCTGAAATAAAATTCTAATATCTTTTTTCAGAATTATTAAAATTTATAGAAAATGAATAATGATAAACGGTTCAATCCATATGTCAGTGTTGATGCGGAGGAAGAAATAGTTATTTCTGGTATTGCTGGACAATTTCCTGGTTCTGATAATATGGAAAAATTTCAGAACAATCTTTTCAATAAAATGGATCTTGGTTCGAAGAATCATCAACGCTGGACCAACTGTAACAATATTTTTTCTTAAATTTTTTTCTCTATCTCGGGAAAAAGTCTCCATTATAATATATAATAAATAAAATAAATTAAATAAATTAAAGAAAAAAAATTAATTATATATGAAATATATCCATCTATGTTTTTATTTTCATATAAATTTCTATATATATCTTTCTATATATAAAAATGAAGAATAATTATATAGAAAATAATACAGAAAATAATTAAAGTTTTTACATAAAAAATAAACAAAATTAAAAGAATTGAGAAAAAATGATCTATATAAAATTATATAAAAAGCAAAAATTGATTATATATGAAATTTCTTTTTTATTTCTTACAAATTTCATTTTTTTAAAAGAAACAATGAAAAAATTATTATTTAATTATTCAACGATTATTCTTTTTATTATTTCTTCTATATATATATATATATATATATATATATATAAATATTTCTTTTTATATATAATTTTATATAATTATATGTATATGTAAACTTTTTTCCTGGATAAGAATATCATTATTATATTTAAAAAGATAATACTTATATCTCATAAAATTTACAAAATCAAACACCCTGTATATTATTGACTCAGGAATTTACAATATTTACCGCGGTTTACTTATAAATATAACATTAAGATTGACAATTAATATTCTATGTGCAACTTATACTTACATAAATCATTTTTATTATAATATATTCGAAAGTTTCTTGCTGTTTTATATTAAAATGAAAAATAATCGAAAGATATCTATTTTTAAAAATATCTGGCTCATATTTAAGAATGCAGTTATTATCGATTAATTATGATTTAAATATATGTTAATATTTTCATGTAAATCGTTTAAAATTTTGACAGATATCTATGAAATACCTCCTCGAATAGGAAAAATGGACAATATAGAAAAATTTGATGCAGAATTTTTTAATATATCGGCCATAGAAGCTCATACGCTTGATCCTGGAATTAGAATGTTGCTCGAAAACACCTATGCAGCAATTATTGACGCAGGTGTCAATCCCGCGGAACTGCAGGGAACAAGAACGGGAATTATCACAGCAATGACAATTTCTGAAACATATGTGGATGTAATATACGAAAAGCCTCATGTATGTTAATAATTTTACTGTTCCAGACTCATATATGTCAACAATTTACATAACTCAATTCGATTCGAACGAAAATCGATAAAAAAAACATGCATGTATGAACGTATTAATATATGTATGTACAAGTATATTGTATATTGTAAAAAAGATAAATATTTTTAATATAAAAGGTTGCTGGATTACCCATACTTGGTCACAATAAAAATATGTTGGCAAATAAAATTTCTTACTGGCTCAACGTTACTGGACCATCATATAACATTGATAGCGCATGTAGCTCGAGCCATTTCGCTATGGTAGAAGCTTACAATTTGATTCGATCTGGAATTTGCGACGCGGCTATTGTCGCTAGTTTCAATTTGTGCATTCATCCTTCTGTGACTCAACAGTTTTATTCCCTGGGTATGTGAAAAATCATATTATTATGTTTAACGATGTTGTATTCGAGATGGTATAATTTATTTAATGATGCATTATTTAATTAACACAATATTTGATCTAATAGGTTCTTTTTTGAAAACCAATATATCTGATTCGCTTATTTTATATATTTATCGAAGTTTCCAAATGTTTGATATATTAATTAAGGAAATAAAAAAATAAATTATATTTTTTATATTCAGTCGAAATAAATTATTGATATTATTTTAGGAGCTTTATCTAACGATGGCTACTGTAAACCTTTTGATGAAGAAGGTGCTGGTTACATGCGTAGCGATGGGACTGTAGCAATATACTTGCAAAAAGCGAAGGATGCAAGAAGAATCTATGCGACTTTTATTTATGGTAAAACCAACTGCGATGGTTTCAAAGAAGAAGGAATTACTTTTCCATCATTAGATAAACAAAAAATATTAATGGAAGAATTTTACAAAGAATGTAACGTTTCGCCTCTTGAGCTATCTTATCTAGAAGCTCATGCAACTGGAACTATAGTCGGCGATCCCGTGGAACTTCAAACAATCGACGAAGCTTTATGCATCAAAAGAGATTTTCCTCTATTAATAGGTTCAGTAAAATCGAATATGGGGCATTCCGAAGCCGCTAGCGGTCATTGTCAAATTGCAAAGGTTAGATTTACAACAAAGGTTTACAAAATAGTTAATACATCTATGTTATCTAGAGCTATATATAAATTTATGTATTTTTTTATTTATCGATCATTTTTTATTATTTATTATTTATTAATATTTTAATTAACATAATATTTTATTATTAATTATTATTAATTAATTACTTATTATAATTAATATTTATTATAATTATTAATTATTAATTATTATAATTGAAAACTAAGATATTTTTATCTATATGCATTATAACAAAAATATTTTATCATTTTTATAATTATCTTGTAAAGGTTTTAATTGCAATGGAAACTGGTATAATCCCTCCTACTATATATTTTAAACATCCACGAAAAAATTTGACTGCTATCATTGAAGGAAGAGTAAAAATAGTCACTGAACCGACAGAATGGAAGGGTGGCTACGTCGCTATTAATTCCTTCGGATTTGGTGGTGCTAATGGTCATATATTATTGAAATCAAATCCGAAAATTAAAGTCAATGAAACAAATAATAATTTACCTAAGCTTGTAGTTATATCTGGACGTACGAAGGATGCAGTTAAAATCATATTAGATGACGTAAGTATATACTATTATTAAATAATTTAACGAAAAAGATAAAAAATATTAATAAATAAAAGGCAAAAATGATTTAAAAGTTTGTTTATATAAAGAATTTAAAAGATCATTATTATGAAAAATATATTATATCTAATTAAAGTATATTAATCGTACTAAAATACTAATTTTAACAATGACATTTAGATATAAAAGATATAGAGATAAATTTAAATTGGTCTTAGTCAATAAAAACGAAAAAGAAAGTAGAATATTATATGCACAGGTCTAAGACATATTAAAATCGATTGTTCTCGAAGTGTATCTGTTAATATATCTATTTGGATAAAGTGACTAAATAATATCCAACATGGCAACGAAATAAATTATACAATATTTGAAAAGCATTCAGATTTTTCAAATATATAAATATATAAAACATTTGCATATCTAATAATAAATTTCTAATTATAATTAACTTTAAAGAGGAATAATCCATTAAAATGTTATAAGATAATTATATTTTACAATTATATTAAAGGTATATTATAATTAATATATTTTATTATATTTATTATATATATTAATATATAATTAATATACCTTTATAGATACAGAGTCGGTCAATAGATGTAGAATATATATCTCTCCTGCATCATATACATAGCGGCAATATAAAAGATCATCCCTACAGGGGATACATAATTGCTGGATCCAAAATAAATGATAATGCAATAATTGAAAGGAGATGCAATTTCTATACGAAAAGACCGATTTGCTTCATATTTTCTGGAATTGGATCTCAGTATTTTAATATGGGCAAGTAAATCAAATATATTATAATGTAATAATTATTATTAAAATGTTTCTTTGCAATTAACGTTCAACGATTTTTAAATTTCACATATATATTCTTATGTACAATAAAATAAATAATTATAATATTTCCATTTGTAAATTTTTATTAAATAATTGCTTAAGTTAGATTTAGATGTAAAAAGTCTATCCTTTGATACAAATTAAACTAAAATATAATAATGATACTATAGAAAGCGTGTGCAAAACAAGCGATTTCTAGAGATTATGTCAGTTTTTTCATTTATGCATGTTTAGCTTAATTATGTAAAAATATTACATTATTTAAAATAATTTATCGACAACGAATGTAATATAATTAATCTTTTAAATATTTATACATCTATAGGTCGAGCTTTAATGGAATTTCCAGTATTCGCTAAAGCAATCCAAAAATGCGATACTGTTTTGAAACCTTATGATATATTTGTCACAGATATTCTAATAAATAAAGACAAATATATTTTCGATAACGTAGTCAATTTATTTGTAGGTCTTATTGGATTACAGGTATAAAAATATATCGTCTACATATTGTGGAAATTTTATAAGGGATATATAAATGGGTTTTTAAAATTTTTTTGTATTATTTAATAAAGCATCGAATCTTTAAAGATCAGTATTTTACAAAAAAACTCAAAATTCTTGTAAAAAAATTGAAGTTGAAAAGAGCTTTTTATATGTTACATAATTGTATGCAGAAAATGAAATTTGTAATATTATTTATAATATTATTTTATTTAAAAGAAAAATAGAAAGTTGAAATTTATAACAAAAATTACGTATGTTACGTATACAGATCGGAATAGTTGATCTCTTAATTAGTATTGGTATCACTCCTGATGTTATAATGGGTCATTCCATTGGCGAATTGGTTTGTGGATATGCCGATGGATGCTTGACGGCCGAAGAAACCATCTTGTTGGCTTATTATGTCGGTTTAGCATTTCTCAAGTCAAAAATAATAAGTGGCTTGATGGCTGAAATTAATTTAGATTTTAAAACTATGAAGAATATATGTCCATCGAATATCGATATAGCTTGTTACAATAGTTCGCATAATTATATTGTGAGTGGACCAACAAGCTCTGTGAAAGCATTCCTCACTAAACTACAGGTTTGGAAACACTTAAAAAGTACAAATAATATATATTTATAATTATGTTGAATTAAATAAATGATTTTATTTAAACAAAATTTTTTTCTGTTTAGAAGGACAATATTTCCGTACGAGAAATTTCCTGTGGACATGTACCTTTTCATAGTCGTTACGTCGAGCCTGCGAGAGTTAAACTTTTGGAATACTTGAATCAGATATTGCCACAGAAAGTCTCTCCGAGCTCAAAGTGGTTGAATATGTTGAATGAATCCTGCGAATGGTTCAGTACATCTCCGAATATCTCGTATCTAGCAAAATATTATACAGATAATCTGTTAGCCCCGGTAGTATTTTCAGAAGCTGCGCGTTTTATTCCAAATGACGCGGTGACGATTGAGATAGCGCCCCACGATATTCTACAATACGTTCTTAATAATTCGTTAAAGGCAACTGTAACAAATATTGCGTTATACAAATTCTCTCACAAACCTAATGTTAAAATATTTTTACACGGAATTGGAAAACTTTATAATGCAGGATTACAGCCGCAAATCGCAAAATTGTATCCGGAAGTTAAATTTCCTGTGAGTCGTAGTACACCTATGATTTCTCATCTTATAAGGTAAATTTTGCTTAATGTAACATACGATTCTTCAACGTTATGTTTACTACAAAAAAATAGCAGAATTTAAAAAGACGGAAAATTAAATTGCATTATTTTTAACGACGTTAAACACTAACAAGGCTAATGTTTTATATATTGTTAAATTAATAACATGTTTTACAGATGGGATCATTCTGAAGATTGGTATATAAATCATTATGTCGGACAAAAAAAACTTAACACTGAGGAAGTAATTGTTAACATTAATTTATTAGATAAAAAATTTACATATATGACTGGACATGTCGTCAATAGAAAAAATTTATTACCGGCTACAGGATATCTTTTCCTTATATGGCAAATGATTGGCTGGTTAAAAAAGCAAAATCATGTCGATATACCAATTGTATTTGAAGACGTCAATTTCCTACGTTCTACAGTTCTATCAAAGCAAAATCCAGTCGATTTAACTCTTATGATCCAAAAAGGTAACTTGTATAATTAAAATAATTTTGTGATTTAGAAATATAAAAAGATAAATGTTTTTTAATACATAAAATATGAATAAACGAAAAAATTTAGTAAAAAAAAATTAGAAAAGATTTGTATCTAATAAACAAATTATTAACAGTTTACCAATAAAGTAACAGTAGATATCAGCAAAAATTACAATATATTGATTAAGCTTGTATTGTGCTGAGAAAGTAAACATAATCAAGAAATCTTAGTTTCTGTCAATTTACAATAACAAATATGTTGTTAATTTTGTTGATTTGATTGATTTTCATACATCTTATTTTTATTTTTACTTTTGCTATTTTAATTAATGTATTGCTAAAATTTGTGCTCGAAAGATTGCAATTTAAAGATACCATAGATAGAGGTATGAAGGCGACAACTGGTGATTCTTCTCCCCCGTTTCAAATTTAAATTTGAGTAATAAAGTGTTTAAATTAAAAATAAAAATAATATTGTAAATATTCATAACAAATAATTTTACTCCAATTTAGGGTTCCGGCAGTATCGCAACCCCGCACAAAAGCACCAACCAGACCTTCATAACCGCACACACCCCCCTCCCAAAAGCCCCTAGATAAGTTAATTTTCTGTAATTCATTGAAATTATTGATTACCTAAAATATGTAAGTTTCTGATGCACATACATATTAGATCTATGGCGTATTTGACCATTAATGCTAGAGACCTTGCATTCGTCTTGGCTATTTGACCATTAATGCTATGAGAACACTTCCGTTGAAATTAAAATCTATTTTTATTTATTTAACTTATAAATTGCATACAATGATGCATATTTCCTTTGCACGATGGTCGGCCGGAAGTTAAAAGCTTTTGTTAAAAACATCCTCTCATTATGAAACATAGCTCATAGAATTTGATTATAAAACATGGAATAGAATTTCTGTTTCTAAGTTAAATATTTATACAAGAAATTGATAATTATGTTCTTATAGGTAGTTGCAAATTCGAAATAATCGAAGGGGACAGTTCTGTAGTCACTGGAATAGTACGAATTCCAGTTAATATTGAAGACGAGAAAATATGTAGCACATTTATTGATCCAAACAACAATGACAAAGAGGAGATGAATACAAAAGATATTTACAAAGAATTAAAACTTCGTGGTTATCAATATACCGGTGAATTTCTTGGATTAAGAAGCGCGTCAATCGCAGGAAAGAATGGTCATATTGCCTGGACTAACAATTGGGTAACATTTATGGACAATATGTTACAGATGATGATTTTAGGGCAGACTTCGAGAACTCATTTTGTGCCAACAAGAATTCGTAAAGTGGTAATCGATCCAAAATCTCACATAAAATATATTGAAAAACTTTCAAATGAAAAAAAACGTAAGTTTACAGTATTAATATAAATGTAATTATATATATATTGAATCGAATATTATTTTTCGAAAAATATATACGTGATATGCTATTGTCTTCATATCCATAGAAGTTCTCGTACAAAGTTATAAGCACTTAGATGTTTTGATATCTGGAGGAATAGAAATACACGGTCTCACAGCTACAGCTATATCTCGTCGACAAAATGTAACCAACCCCATTTTTGAAGAATACAAGTTTGTTGCTCATCGAGATCTAAATGTGATATCTTTGCAAGAAGCAATAAGAATGTCAGTGCACATTGCACTTGAGTGTCAAAATATGATGAACGTAAAAATCATCGAATTTGTCGAAAATAGCGATCAAGTGATGCCGGAGAATTTAAATTCTTTATATGTTTCTAAAATTTTAGACGACTTACCGAAAATTTGTTACAATATCAAAATAGCGATCAATGAACGATTTAAAGATATATCTTTGCCCGAAAATATTTCTACGATGGAATTTGAAAAACTGACAGAAAATGAAAATTGTTTGATGATTATAGGTTTCGAAATTTTAACAAAAAATAGAAACGATTTATACGAACAATTGTTGCCGGCTATAATGCCAACGGGATTTCTTCTGACATTGGAAGAATTAAATGCTATTTATGATTATTCATGTCTAGATAAATATGGATTAAGAGTAATTTTGGAAAAACGCACCAAAGATAAGACAATTATATTATTAAGAAAAATACAAGATTTTAAGATAAATCAGCAGATTGTGCATGTAAACAATTACGAATTTTCATGGATAAATAAGATTAAATCATTCATGAACATGGAAAATGACACAGACACGAGGATTATAATCGTCGCAGAAGGAGACTTTGAATGCGGTCTACTCGGCCTTGTCAATTGTTTGCTAAAAGAACCGGGTGGTGAAATGATTAGAAGTGTGTTTATTCAAGATGAAGATGCGCCTGCTTTTTCATTGCAAGAATCGTTATACATGAGGCAGCTACAGCTGGATTTACCCATCAATGTTATACGTTCCGGCATTTGGGGATCCTATAGACACCTTCCATTGCCATTATTAGAACCAAAACTCGTAGAGAGCGCTTATGTTACTCAAATGGTACGATTTAAAGAAGATTTAGTATTTAAGAAAATTGAAATAGTGATAATTTGTGATATTTTCCTTTATAAATTAAGTAATAATTTCTCTTACTATAACTTTAGGCTTAAAATAATTGTTATATTTATTTATTTTAGGTGCGAGGTAATCTAAATACTTTTTGTTGGACACAAAATAGAATATCTTTCAACAGTAATGAGGAAAATCTAGTAAGAATAGTCTATGCACCTATCAATTTTAAAGATGTCATGATTGCTAGCGGTAAACTCACCGAATCTGCTGATAAATCTTTTATTGGAATGGAATTTGCTGGTTTTAATAAAACTGGACAAAGAGTAATGGGGTTGTTAATGGGGTAAGTGAATATTGGATAATGATAGAAATTTGACATAATCCTAATATGTGTGTGAATATATTATTAGAAAAATGTAAATATATTCTTTAAAATTAAATGATACAAAATATACATTTCTTATATATAAATTAGAAAAAATATAAATAAATAAAAAAAATTATAATTATTTTTAATTATTTTTAATAATTTTAATAATTTTATTATTTTTTATTAATATAAATTTCTTATATTTAAATTAGAAACATTTTTGATGGAGTTAGAAATGAAAAAATTGCTACATTTTTTCTTCTTTTTATTGTTAAAATATTATTCACAAAAGAAATTTCTTCGACTTAATTTTAATATAATATTATTATATGATTTTCTAATTTATATTATTTTCAGAGGAATGACAAATATTCATATGTTTGACAAATATCTTACTTGGATCATACCCGACAAATGGACGATGGAAGACGCCGCGACGATTCCTTGTGTATATAGCACGTGCTATTACGCTTTGTATTTGATCGGTAAAATGAAAAAAGACAACAAAGTATTGATTCACTCTGGTGCGGGAGGTGTTGGTCAAGCTGCCATTTATCTTGCCCTTTACGAGGGTTGCGAAGTGTTTACGACGGTTGGAAGCATCAAGAAACGACGCTTTATAAGAGAAACGTTTCCCTCTATTCCCGAGGATCACATCGGAAACTCTCGCGATACGAGCTTCGAACAAATGATTATTCAGAAAACGAGAGGTCGCGGAGTGGATATCGTATTGAATTCTTTAGCTGAAGAGAAACTGCAAGCGTCCGTCCGTTGTTTAGCAAAGGGTGGTCGTTTTCTCGAGATTGGAAAGTTTGATGTAGATTCCAATAATCCTTTAGAAATATTTACGTTTTCAAAAGGCATTAGTTTTCATGGCATTTTCTTGGATAAGTTTGTTTCTGCTAAATCAGAGAATAAGGCAATAATACGGAACAAATTAACGGAAGGTATAAAGAATGGCGCCATCAAACCATTATGCAGAGAAGTCTTCGGAAAGGATGAAATAGAAACTGCTTTTAGATATATGGCTGCTGGAAAGCATATTGGAAAGGTATGATCATTTTTAGTGCACGTGCAAATAGAAAAAATATAATTAAAATTGAAAAATTCTGAAAATAATGCATACAGTTTTTGTTTACTTTGTATTATCTTTAATATTAGAGAATTATTTAATATAAATAAACATCACTCTTGTTTCCTGTTTATATTTTGAAACGCAAACATTTCTATGCTAAGAATATTTCTGTCTATTTTTCTTAATTAAAACTTAATATTGAACGCGAATTTTTTTACCTTAAATATTTCTGTCCAGAGATTTTCAAATTAAACAGCTTTCTTGATGTATTCTATATTCTTAACTATAATATGCAAAAGTTATCCATCGTGTTCCTTTTCTCTTTACATTACATTTGGAAAAATTCTCCTTCTTTTTTATCGATCCTTTTAAATTTATTTCTATTTTGTTATTGTACAATTACATTTTATTTGGCAATTTATTCATTCTCAGGTTTTTATCTGTAATCTTTATTTTTTCTAATAGCCTGTCGTCTTTTATATGTTCTTCCTATTTCTTTTTCTTGACAGTTCAAAATATAATAAATATTATTTGCAGATAATGATAAAAATTCAAAATGAAAATGAACTAGATGCACCTATACTCGCACATCCCCGGTACTATTGCCTGGAACACAAATGCTATATCATAATAGGTGGTCTGGGTGGTTTCGGTCTGGAATTAACTGATTGGTTGATTTTACGTGGTGCAAAAAACTTAGTATTAACTTCGCAAACTGGGATAAAAAACGGTTATCAGCGATCAAGAATAAAATTATGGCAATCTTACGGTGTGAATGTTCAAATCGTTACGGCTGCTGATACTTCGAAATACGAAGACTGTAAATCTGTATTGCAATTTGCCGAAAAGCAAGGTCCCGTGGATGCTATATTCAATCTCGCAATTGTGTTGAATGAAAACATATTCAAGAATCAGTCCGCACAAGCATTCGAAGATTCCTTTATATCAAAGGCATGGACGACGAAAAGAATGGACGAATTATCGAGAACAATTTGTCTTCAGCTCCGATATTTTGTTGTTTTTTCTTCGGTTTCATGTGGAAAAGGTAACGCAGGCCAAACAAATTACGGAATGGCAAATTCCGTAATGGAAAGAATTTGTGAAAGAAGAATGAAAGAAGGTTTACATGGTTTGGCTATTCAGTGGGGCACAATTGGTGACGTAGGATTTGTCGCAGATATGCAAAAAGACAACAAAGAACTTGTTATTGGTGGTACATTCCAACAAGAAATATCCTCCTGCTTGGACACATTAGAAGCGTTTTTGCTACAAGATTGTCCAATCGTAAGCAGCATGGTTGTTGCTGAGAAAAAAAAAGATTCTAGCAAAGCAACAAATCCATTTGAAGCGGTTGTAAATATTATGGGTAAATTCATTAAGTATACATATGTTATGTAAAAGATTCGTTTATGCAAATTAAATTTTTATTACAAAGAATATAAATTTTAATAATTCTTCTATTGCAATTTCGAGATTAGATAAGATCTGATTAAAACGTGTAAATATTTAATTCTTTCTCTAATTTTTAAAATAGGATTGAAGAATCCAAACATGGTGTCGCCAAACATGTCGCTGCCTGAACTAGGCATGGATTCAATGATGTTAGTGGAGATTAAGCAGACATTGGAGAGAGAATTCGATATTTTATTGACGGGAAAAGATATTCGAAATCTCACGTTTGCAAAACTTAAAAAATTGACAAATACATCCGAACAAGAAAAGATGTACGGAAGAGGTGACATCGAAACTAATATAAATGATTTGGACGGTTTAAAAATGTTGACTCGAAAGCTTAACGATCCAGACTTGAGTCCAGACATTTGTGTAAAACTCGCTACAGAGAAAAAAGTTGCTGAGAGTGAAATATTCCTTATACCAGGAATCAACGGACGTGCAAGTGTATATAAATTGATAGGATCGAAAATTAAATCTTCGGCGACATGTTTGCAACATGGTATACTTAATACGCCGGATGTTACTCGTTCAGTAATGAAATCAGCAGCATATCTTCTGCCTGTACGAAATTATACTATAATCTGTTTAAAATTATTATTTAAATTGTTATGCACTTAATTGAATTATATATACGCATACACGTATGCATACATGCGTGTCGTATTTTTACGTATAATTTCCTACATGTTTGCTTATTTTTTTAGCACGTATTGGAGAAAATGCAAAGTGGAAAAGAATTTCTAATTATCGGTTATTCATTTGGAGCTTTAATTGCCATCGAATTAACAAGATTATTAGAAGCCAAAAATTTCTCCGGATGTTTAATACTTATAGATGGAGCTCCTGATCAAATAAAGATCTTGTTTGAGAAATTTTTTTATCATACTACAGAACAAGAGCTACAAAATAGCATTTTACTTAATTTAATAAATATGTGTTTTAATCCTAACAATGAAATGGTTAGACAATTATTAAATATATACATATATTTAATAATTAACTACATATATATATAGTTAATAGAATGAGAGGAAAAATTATGAAAAAAATAATTTGTTAGAATGTATGCTTTAAAATTAATAAAATAAGCTAAATTTTTTACTATATTATTTTATTACATTATTTTATATAATCTAAATTACAAAGGATTTGTAAAGTTTCTTTAATGTAATTTAGATTATATGAAATAACATAATATAATATAAGCATATTATTTTATCTCACAATCAGTTAAAAATGCGGATTGTCATTTTATTGTACTGATACAATATTATTATTTACAGCTTGCATTAGAACTAAATAAGTGCAATACGTGGGAAGAGAAATTAGAATTAGTTTCTGATCGGTTTTTTAAGAATATCACTGAATTTACTGTTGAAAATCAGAAACATTTATATTCAACGATTTACGATCATATAATCGCTATACGAGATTATAATATAACATCACCACGTCTTAAATCATCTATAACCTTATTGAAACCCACACTTGCGCCTATCACTGTTATTGAAGAAGATTATGGTCTACATAAGGTAAATTTGATTAGAGATTAATATTTTTGGTCATTTTTAAGATTATTTTTATAAATGAAAAATATTTTTAGATTACCGAACGTACAGTACAAATACATTACGTGGAAGGTACTCATATCACAATGATGGACAATGACGAAGTAGTATCACTTATTAACAAAGCATTGTAAATTATAAAAATATGAATAAGAAGAAAAAACTGCGCGTTTTCTCTACAATGATTCTATTCTAACAATAAAAGGAAATAAAGATAAATCTGAAATTAATAACAAACAATAATATTGCTATTTGAATGTCTCCATTCCATATTTTAAGATATAGCTAAATTTATTATTTAATTTGCACTTTATTATTTAACCTGTCACTACTCAAAATATGATCAAATTACACATATCATTATAATGTCACATGTCATTAATATCTTACAGCGTTGCTAACGCAATCTTCTGTCGATATTTTCATTTGATAAACGAATTATAAAAATTATATATATTAATTATATATATATATATATATATATATATATATATATATATTAATAATTATATATATTTTTATTAAAATAATTATATCTATCTTTGATAAAGTTTAAATTCTTTTTTATTTACATATTACATTTATAGCCAGTGTATTGCAAACGACTTTGAAATAATTTTAAATTTTCAAGATACATGTATTTAGATTATATAAAATATGTAAACAATTATTCAAATAAAACGACCCGTAAATTTGGAAATTGTAATAGTTTATGCTATAAAGATTCATATATCTATTAAAACAAAATTATCTAGTAAAAATACATGTACTTGAATATATATTATATTTGTTCTTGTAAATAATAGGAAAAAAATTGAATAAAAAGATGCTTTCTTAGGAAATGCAAAAGCCGCTTGAATTAGAATAGAATCTGTTCAGCAAAGATAGCTACGATGATCATATTGAATGTTTAAAGCAAGAACTCGCAAAGTGGAAATGTCTTATGAATGATAACATATGCAAAATGACGGCATATAAACAATTGAAATGGAATCTGATAAATCCTATAAAAAACAAGTAATTCTTCTTATAATCTTCTTGTTTTTTTTATAGGAGTATTTTTTATATGTGCATGTTTGAGAAATTAATTATGACTTATGTAAAAAATTACGTATGTGACACTAGAACAATTTCACTAGGATATTTTTACTTTTTTTCCGGATTTTCTTTTGTAGACTTTCACCTGGATGGAAGAGGAGGACATATTGTAATGGTTCGAAACAATCAAATTTTAGTACATCGAATAGAAGTTTTAATTATTTCGTGAAAAAAAATGATTACACAATTTTAGAATGTTTAGCTTACACAGAAGATTTTGAAATTATATTCCATTACTTAAAGCTAAAATTACCAGCTTGTCTTAAAATTTTTTGGCATAATTTTAAGACCAATCTATCTTATAATCAATTCAAATTGATAAAGCAAGCTGAACCCTTATATGCTAATATTTTTCTTTTTACTCTTGCCAAAAATATTATATGCATAAAATCCTATTAAATAATTTCGGATACTTTAAATATTATCGTTAATGATATTTCATAATTCAAAATACATAGATACGAAAATTTATTGTACATATTAATTATAAATACATTATTTGTTCTGACAGTAACTGCGATGATGGTTAATTAACTGTTATAATTAAAATGTGTATTCTAAGGCACAGTTGGGTGAGGTAATTTTAATGAATAAAAGTTTGATATTTATCATTAAATTTTTATTATAAAATTTATTTTTTGCAATATATTGTTTCAAGATCAATGATACAAACACTTATGATAGGTAGAAGTGCTAAAATTGCATAATTTTATTAATAATAATAAACTTATATTCGCAAATTTATAATTTTAACGCGACGATTTAAAAATAATATTTTCATATTGTTCAGAGCCTTGTTAGATATTGCCTTGTTAAATTTTTGTTTGAGATCAACAAAAACATAGTCCGATATTGCCATGCATACAACGACAAATTAGCTTATTTTGGGCAATTGTTGTTTGAAACATTTTTTGAAATAAAAAATAAAACAATAATTTGAAAATAAAAATATAAAAAAAATTTCTATTGCACTTTTTTTGCCTCTCAACTAGTGTGTAAGAAAATAAATCCCATAAATCGACTAGCCCATAGCTTGCGCAGGACTTTGGTATGCACTTATCACGCGTAGTAGTTTGATAGGTTGTCTTCATTAAGGCGCTAGACGGAAAATATTTTTATTTGCTATCGTATTGAAACTATAAATTTGCGAACAAGTTTATTATAAAAAAATGTTCAATATTAGCTCCTGACTTGCCTTAGAAATTTGTAACAGCGAATGAAACATACAATTTATATATGTTATACAGGGTGTCCCATTTTAAATTACGCACCTAAATATCTCCCGAATAATATGTTTTACAGAAAAATATTTCAGACAAAAGTTGTATGGTTTCGAAGGGACCATAAGATAATACCATTGGTTTGACTTTGAAGAGTCATTTGAAGGTCACGTGAAGATTATTTCAATTTTTTAAATGGAATACTCTATATATTTTTACACATTCTTATAGCTTATCTCGAGAGCTTTCTAAAACACTATAATTAAGTTAGTTTTCATTAATCTTCACTTTCCGAGTTATGAGGCTTGAAGTCATTTCTTAATTTTACATACGTCGTAAAATATCTAGTAAAATATTCATTTTTCGATTATCCTACCTCAATACTTTTATGTACAAAATAATGAGAGGAATCAATTGGTGTAAAGAAAACACATAATTGTTTCGAAAAAAATGATTGTAATTTGCAATTTCATATTTTTTTCTTCGAAACAATTATGTATTTTCTTTACATCAATTGATTCCTCTCATTATTTTGCACATAAAAGTATTGAAGATATTAGGGAGATATTTAGGGAGATATTTAGGTGCGTAATTTAAAATTACGCCACCCTGTATATTTTATATACAATCTTCTACATATTTTGTTTTATAATTCCGTCAATAATGAAACTTTGATTGCATAATAAGAAGATAACATTTATGAAATTATTTACTAATGATAACTTAAAATAATCACTTTTAGATAAAAAAATTCATTAAGGAGGAGATTGAACAATCAATTTTTTCGGATGTTGAACGCAAGATAGAAACACGCTGGTCAGAGATCGAAAGACAGACAAAATTTCTTCTTTATTTATCGATTAAAAATATAAAGATCTATAACGCGATAAACTATTTAGAAGCCGAAAATATAGCATAATTGTTTTAAAATATATGAATCTGATGTATGTAATCACTATTACACATGTTAATCACTATTTTCATATAATAGTTAATAATTCTTTAATTGTTTTTAATTATATTTTAAGTTATTTTTACATATATTAGCCTTGTTAAAGGATTTAATATTTATATAAATACAGTTACGAATAAATATACGATAAATATAGTTACATTTATGTAATATTTATTATAAATACATATAATCTCACGCAGTCGTTGCACAATACGCAAAATAGTTTTTTTAAGGTTGAAGAACGAATTTGTTCCAAATCGTTGAATGTAAGCTAATAACACACGCTTATAGAGAGAGATTCATAAGACTTTCTTAAATCTTTATTCATCGATTGAAAACATAAAAATCTATAATGCGTTGAACTGCTTTGAAAACACAGCATGAATGTTTGTTAATTTATTAATAATTTACAAATTTGTTAA